>JAVIAB010000088.1:58651896-58689396 GCA_032433765.1 Megaustenia siamemsis | reverse complement strand
GAGAGTGAATGAGTGAGTGACAGAGAGAGTGAGTGAGTGACAGAGAGAGTGAGTGGGTGAGTGAGAGAGTGAGTGAGTGAGTGAGTGAGTGACAGAGAGAGTGAGTGAGTGAGTGAGTGAGTGAGTGAGTGAGTGAGTGAGTGAGTGAGTGAGTGAGTGAGTGAGTGAGTGAGGCGAACGAAGTGAGAGTAATAGAGAATGTGACGGACACAGAGAAAAAAAATGGAGAGAGGGAAACAGAGAAAGAGACGAAACAAGAATGATCGAGTAACCGAGTACGGCGGGATACCTGACATTGGAGAAGTAAAATTCTTCCCTTGATCATTTCAATCTTCATCAATCCATCGAAATAGCGCATATTTTTACCGCTCACAGCCAATTTCTTGCCATACCCATTTGGCGCTCACAGAAAGTACACAATCTCTCCAAACAAAAGTGGTTGTTTGTCTTGTGCCAAGGCAAGTGCAGGAAACAAAGATGTGGCTCTGGTGGAGGATTTCGCCAATTTGATGGACAGAAGTAGAAAATAGGGATTCTCAAACTGGTATCTGATAGCATATTTTCATGACAGCATCAATTGGTCTTCTTCCTCTTCTTTCTTCTTCTTCTTCTGCGATCATGGCTCATTCAGACTAAGATTTCGGGCTCTCTTATGAAGGCAGCTGTCTATTTAAGTGATTCGGTTGCCCCGTATAGTTTATCTTCCACGGAGGTGAGTGTGGACCACATTGTCCTTCTCAGGTCTGTGTACTGGAGGCAATCCTGTAGAACATGTTTTGTTGTCATGTTATCCAGTGTACAGTGGTATTAGCTGGTAGTTCCTATTTTGAGTTTCTTGAACACGTGGTTTCTCATTCTGTTGTGGCCAGTGCGTAGGCGAAGTATGATGACTTGATCCCTCCTTGATAGTTGGAGGTATTCATCCCTCTCGTTATACTTTGGATGTTCTTGTTTCCATTTGTTATGGCACTGGGCTTCGATGATGTATTTGGCTTCATCGTATCTGACCAGATGGTTCTCTTGTAGTAACCTCCCTCCCTCTTTAGCTAGTTTGTCAGCGCGTTCGTTTCAGTGTATACATTTTTATAAGAAGTAATGTGTACCAAGTATTGTTACTAATGGTTAGTCGAAGGCCCCGCTATCACTGTAAATGAATGAAAATCCATAAATCTTCAACTGCCCGTACCAGTGGAATCATCTGAATTAAAACTCATCTCATTGAAGGATCCAAACTAAAAGAAATGTAGCTGTAGTCCCCATCAAAGCAGCAACAGCACATGCTAAAATACATAAGGCCAGGAAGCAACGAAAGTGAACGCAGTTGAACTGTCCTTCGTCATACGTAAGCAATCGGAATATCGAAACATAATCAAAACGGATGAAACGCACATCTCACGGTGTGGACAGAGCACTAAACTCAGTAGCTCCGGCAGCAAGCCGGACTTGTAATATGAGGGAACTGCAACAAGGAACACTTTTCAGACTGAGCTTCAATGGTTTCTGCCACCTATCCGCCATATTGACCGGAAATAAGAACTAATGTTTACGAAGCATATTTTCATGAAACAGTTAACTGTTATAAGAACTAGAGGTCAAGGTCAAGTACGAGACTTGAACCGGCGTCTTAGCACGCGAGCTTCCACCCATATGTGTTCGGCCGCCTATCCAAAAGTGTTCGGAGACTTCTGAATAGTGTCGCTTCAAGCATCGAAACTCACGATGCGCGGCGACATTCCTCACCTTCCCCGAGTACTACCCTGGTACCCATTTCTGCCAGCGGCTGGGTCGACCGTGGGGGTATTTTTTTTTCTAACCACGAGTACAATTCACACTGCTCCCAGCGGGAATCGAACACGGGTTGTCCGAACGTCTGTAGTCCAGTCGGGTAGTTTTCCCAACTAGGCTACCGAGGCCCCCTTATAAGAATTAATGTGTACCAAGCATATTTGTCCCCACTCATTGTTATGAGTGTCAAACAGTATATTTAAAACAATTTAGAAGACAGGTTAGATCTCTTTGTGTTTTCTGGTTTGGAATTACGTGTTAAATGTCTGTAGGCGCAGCTTGTCGTAAACTAGCGACACAACGTTCGTAGGCTCTCATAGATAGTGGGTACAGGGAAGGTGAAGATGAGTCAAACTTTGACTATTTTCTGGTAGACTAATTAACCTATACAAATATTTCATTGCATTGCCTACAAAGAATGGTGCAGTTGAATGCAGTGATTTTTAAACAATAGACCTAATGAGACATATAAGAAAACTCTTGCTAAAAGTTATACAAGGAAGAATTAAAAATAAAATCAACGTTAAATTATTTATTTATTTATTTTTTGTGTGCGTTTGCCGATTTTACCTCTGGCGATGTCCGTAGAGACCAGGAACATAATTGTGCGTGTTAATCCGTTTTTCCCTGGCAGCCGTGTGCACAGGGGTCCCTCGCCACATACGCAGATAACTCCGCCGTCGGAGGTAATCATATTTTTTTCCGCCCATGAGTAACTGATGTTTCAAGCCGGGCCTCGCTGCTGAGATATGAGGTGGTTGCAGCTGGTGAAGCCGGGATTTGAACCCACAACCTCTCTGTCTCAGGGCCGGCGTCTTGCCGCGAGACCAACCAGTCCCCCAACGTAGAATTAGAAGAACAGCTGTTTGGATTTAGGGAAAACAGTTGGACAAAGGAAGCCATATTCTGCATGAGGACATTAGTCGAAAATTACACAAGTAAACAAACCAATATATGTCTTCTTCATAGACTACACCAAAGCTTTTGATAGAGTACACCATAATCAACTTATAGACTGCCAAAAAGATATACATGTAGATGACACAGAGTAATATGTAATTTATACTGGGAGCAAACAGCAATAATAAAATATAACAAAGAGAACTCTAGAACCATTGATGTAAAAAGAAGAGCAAGACAGGGCTGCATCCTATCACCAAGCTTGTTCAATCTATACACTGAGCAAATCTGGAACATCATAGAGATGCCGGGCTTAAACATTAATGGAAAGATAATTAATAACCTAAGATATGATAATGATACTGTATTACCAGCAGAAAATTCTTAAGATGTACAACAATTATTTAATGAAATAAATATGATAAGCAACAAAAAATGGATTAGATATGAATTTTAAAAAAAGACTAAAGCTATGACCACAATCATAGATAACACGTTAAACCTACAAGTGGATATCAAAGTTGAAGGAATAGACTTGAGACTGTTCACAGCTACACCTACCTTGGGTATACTATAACCAGTAAGGGAAAATGTAAAACTTAAATAAACAAAAGAATCATCATCATGTGCCATACCGGTTGGCGTAGGCGATCGTGTCCCTCCAGAATCTTCTACATACAGTGCATTGCATCAGTTCTGTTGTTAACTGTTTTCCAAGCTATCCAGTATTTTCTATCTTTGTCGTCCGCGACCTCTCTTTCCTTTTATTTTACCAGTTGTAACTAAGTATTCCAACTTTCCTCTTCTCAAGAAGTGAGAAAGAGAGTTCATCGGTGCTATATAGAGCCAATTTTGAGCTAAGGAAGCGAATTATGGACAGTACACACAAAAAGAAAAGACGATTAGAGGCCACAGAGATGGGATTTCTCAGAAGAATGTTGAAAGTTCTCTGAATAGCTAAAAAGACCAATGAGAAAATTCTCAAAGAGGTCAACACTAAAGGGAGCTACTAAAAAAATATGAGAAAGAAACAAATCAACATTTTTCAGGCACATCATGAGAAGAGGCAAGTTGTAATACTTGGTTACAACTGGCAAAATGCAGGGAAAGAGAGATTGGGGACAACAGAGATAGAAAATGCTAAATAGCTTGGTGCCATGGCATGGAAAACAGTCAAAGACAGAATGATGCACTTTGGATAGAAAATTGAGGAAGGATATGATCGCATGCCTCATAATGATGATAGTGAATGAAGAAGATGATAATTTGCTATAGAAAGAAAACGAGATAAAGTGTTGACGGTTAAAAGATAAGGCATAGAAATGATAGAGTATGTGACAGATAGAGAGACAGAGATGGAGAGAAAGACAGTGAGAGATAGTTCTTCAAGATGGATGGAATGAAAGGAAGAAGTGAAAATAAAATAGTTTACGTCAACAAAGATGACTTGATTGAGTCAACGATAGAGAGAAGAGAGAGAGAGAGAGAGAGAGAGAGAGAGAGAGAGAGAGAGAGAGAGAGAGAGAGAGAAACGAATAATGAGGCAGAAACAAAAGAAAGAAAACAAAAGTTTTATTGTGTTCGACAGAAAGAGTAAACAGCAGATTCAAATATGATATTCAAAGACCGCATCGTCAATATAATAATATCCGTTATGGTCCATCTCCCTTTCGCTTTCCTGTTCCAGTCCATAGTCTGGGCGGAGTCGGTTCTGTAAAAATAAACATGTACATGTATTATCAGATAATCGACCCATCGATATACTTCACCCATCCCGCCAGGGCTTCTCAATATTTCATGAAGTCGGGGCCCTTGAGGACGAATTATTCGTACCAGTTTATCTTGATAAGAATAATGTTCACAAAATATCGCATAGACTTTCTTAAATGAAAGCTGTGGAGACGGGACGCTATCTCTTCTTACATATACTTCATTTTGATCTTGTGTCTGACAGCTATGTCAGGTCAGGTAATTTGACCTGCTACTGTATGAAGTAGACAGTGAAAGCTGCGGATGCCCTGCTGCCTTACAGTTATGCTAGGGAGAGTAAAAGGCTACAGGAGGGTACCCTAAAATATTCAAACCCCAGTTATTGCAGTCTCCTCGTATTCCAAGTCCGTCTTGCTACCGGAACTATTGGAGTTAGTGCTCAGTGCACACCGTGAGTTGTGTTTTTCATTCGGATCGTGTTTCAATATTCCGATTGCTTACTATGAATTATAATATCGTTTGACGAAGGGCAGTTCAGCTGCGTTTACTTTCGGTGCACTTGACCTTGTGTCTTTTGGAGTGTGCTGTAGCTGCTATGATGGGGACTGCAGCTACTTTTCTTTGTTTGCGCTTCAATGAGATGACAATTAATTTTGAATATTCCACTGGCACGGGTGGTTGAGAAATTATAGATTTTCATTCATTTTCTGTGATACCTGGCCCTTCTACCAATCAAGCAACCATTACCATAACAACCTCACTGTCTTGTAGGTGAGATTTTTTTTGTCAAAGGCTAGTTGAGTCAGTCAATCGTAAGCAAACCGACAAAAGGCTACATAAAACCGCCGTCGTAATTTTATTTGTATATTCACGGGTCACCACAATGAGAAAAGGTACCAGAAAGGTTTAGAGAATGGCTTGGCAGAAGGTTAACAACAGAAATGATATATCACTGTCGAGATCGAGTGTTGTGGAGAAATATGATCACCCACGCCAGCAGGCATGGTACTTGATGATGATGATGATGATGTCACAGCTGCGTGTTGGAATCTTAAAATGGAATTTTAGTTGTAATCCTAAAAAAAGGCTGCTATATTCACGAATGAAGATGTCATGAAGATGTCATGATTAAACTACATTACATTCATTCTTGAGATTAATTTTTTGTTGGAGTGGTTCCAGTTCGTGACATTGTTCAGTGCTATTAATACTCTACCTTTGATCATTTGTTTACTATTGGTATTTTAATTCCTTAATGTTTACGTAAAGGAATATGTCAAAGTTTGATTAATTAGACTGCTTCAGGCGCATACAAGTAAAAAGTAAAGTACCCCCGTCACACCAAGTGGCGTACAGGGAATATAGTGTTAGTGACCATACATTTTACAGACCTACGGCACATGATTTTAAAAAGATTATGCCCAGTACAGTTGACACGAAGTACTCTGGTCACAATTTTTATAAAAGAGCCCTACCTGTAATTGGAGCCCGAGCACTATTTTTTATTGTCCGACTACTTCATTTACATCGTCATCATCTTTCTTTGCTCATTTTTTGTTTAGAACCCAGGAGAGATTGAATTTGTGACCTTCTTGAGCCTTTTTTTTTTTTTTTTTTTTACGTTTACATTTCCTGCTGGTATGTTTCCCTTACGCTTCTAATATTTCATCAATCCATCTTTATCGGGGTTGGAAGTGTGGTTCCTGCAGCGTTGCTGCAGGCCCGTCGTTGTGTTTTATTTTGATTTTCTTTTTTTTTTCATTTATTGAACGCTTATCTCTCCTTCATTGTGCCTTCTCTGCACTTACTGCATTTAAAAGAAGATTTTAAAAGGCGATTATTTGCTGTGTAGGGATTTACAATACGCTTTGATATCTGCTCAATATAATAATATATTGACAATAGAAACAAGAAAAAGAGTTGTTAAGCGTTATTAAATATTATGTAGAAACAGTCTTAACATATGGATGTGAATCATGGACAACAGGACAAATGACAAGAAAATCACTGGAGTCTGTAGAAATGTGGTTTTACAGAAGAATGTTGAGAATACCATGGACAGCTAAGAAGACCAATGAGGAAGTTCTCAAAGAGGCCAACACAAAAAGGCAGCTCCTAAAAAACATTAGAAAGAAACAATCAACATTTTTCGGGCACATCATGAGAAGAGGACAGTTGGAATACTTGGTTACAACTGGCAACAAAAAATAGGAAAGAGAAATCTCGGAAGACAAAGAGAGAAATACTGGATGGCTTGGTGTCATGGCATGGAAAACAGTCAACAACAGAACTGATACGATGCACTGTAGATAGAAGGTTGTGGAAGGAGATTATCGCTTACGCCAACCGGTATGGCACATGATGATGAATGAGAAGAGAACAACTGGAATAATTGAGCGACGAAGAGATAGAGAGAACCAGAGAGGAAAAATACCAGACAGCTTAAGAGAATGGCTTGGCAGAAGGTCAACAACAGAAATGATAAATAACTGTCGAGATCGAAAGTTGTGGAGAGACATGATCACCTACGCCAGCAGGCCCGGTATTTGGTGATAATAATGATGATGAGTGATTTACAATACGCTGTAATATCTGCTACTTTTGGCCCAGCATATCCGACTTTGGATTAGCAATTTGTGCGTACGGGATTTGCCTTCGCCCTTATCTCAACTGGCTGACCAGATTGGGTAGTGTTTTCCAAGGATGAGAGGGGGTTTGTATAATCTTGATCTATGCTTTCGCTCCAACTCTGACGCACACAGTCAGCTAATGAGTCGTCAATCACTTTCAACGATTGTACACTGACTCTCTATTTGCTATTTTTTAATTCAACTAGTTTGTTCCTGAAGTTGTCTGTTTTCTTTCTTTCATTCTGTGTGCATTCGATGATTAAATAAACAGTCAGACTTTCATTCTGTGTTCATTCGATGATTAAATAAACAGTCAGACTTTCATTCTGTGTTCATCCGATGATTAAATAAACAGTCAGACTTTCATTCTGTATTCATCCGATGATATATAAACAGTCAGACTTTCATTCTGTGTTCATCGATGATTAAATAAACAGTCAGACTTTCATTCTGTGTTCACCCGATGATTAAATAAACAGTCAGACTTTCATTCTGTGTTCATCGATGATTAAATAAACAGTCAGACTTTCATTCTGTGTTCATCGATGATTAAATAAACAGTCAGACTTTCATTCTGTGTTCATCGATGATTAAATAAACAGTCAGACTTTCATTCTGTGTTCACCCGATGATTAAATAAACAGTCAGACTTTCATTCTGTGTTCATCGATGATTAAATAAACAGTCAGACTTTCATTCTGTGTTCATCGATGATTAAATAAACAGTCAGACTTTCAATCTGTGTTCATCCCATGATTAAATAAACAATCAGACTTTCATTCTGTGTTCATCCGATGATTAAATAAATTGTCAGACTTTCATTCTAAGTTCATCCCATGATTAAATTAATAAGTAGACCTCTTTATCATCTCCCAAGGATGCTAATCGGGAGTAGAAACATTGTGCTGTAGTTTGCATATAAAGCTGCAATACTTGTGCATTCGTCCCAGCACATCCGACTTCAGCATGACAGTTTGGAGTACATGCTTGCCTACCTCCCTTGTCCAAACTAGACTGGTTACTCACGTTGTTAGAAGCGCAGCAAAGAGTTGAAGTAGTGTATATTAGTTTCATCAAAAATTCTGACGCAATCGGTCAGTTATAAGTCGTTGACCACTTTCAGCCTTGATGTTGCTGTATGCCTTTTCAACTTGACGGCATCATACACGATCTTTTAATACATGAGTTTTGTAAATTTACTTTTACTCTCAAACATAGTCATATGTGTGCGCTGCCGGGGCCCGTAAGGGGAGTAAAGAATACTGGCGCCCTACCCTACCAGGCATGTTCGTAAGAGGCGAGAAAGGAGGGTTGGGTATGGGACTGGCTATCCCATACTGTAAAAAAATAAGCCGAAAAAGTTTCACAAACATGGACAAGTCAAAGAGAGAAAAAGTAAATCCGCCATCCAGGAAAGATAAGGGCTCTCTGTCTAAGAGACGTATGACGCAGCCAGAGAAAGCCGTAAGGAGTCAGGGTTGCCGACTCAGCTTTTGTCTACCAGGAAATCCCAAAGAATTGGCAACTGGAATGTACGTACCCTAAACGAATAAAGCCAACTGAGAGTATTACACAACAGGCCCTTTTTTGGAATCCTCAGGGGAAAAGACAAAGAGGAATACCAAGAAATTCTTGGAGAATACAGACAGAAGTAGAGATGAAGATGATGGGTAAGACATGGAATGATCTTAAAAGAATGGCAAGAAACAGAACGACTTGGAAAGTGTTTGTTGAAGACCTAAGCTCCACAGGGAGCTGAAAGGTAGAAGAAGAAGAAGAATAGCAACATATGTAAACGTAAAAAAAACTGAAATTAAATTAACACAATCCGCCCTCACTTGAACATATGCTGAGGTGTTGAGCATACATATGCTTGAGACGTGCACATATTACAGCTGCCCCATTATCCCCCATATAGCGAACACCAGGCCGACATATATATACTGTCTGGCCCAACATGTGGCTCAAGAGAACGTGTAAACAATTCCTGGTTTCCGGTTTTATTGAGGTCATGTTTTGAGAACCTATTAAAATAGAGACCTTTGACCCTGTTGTTTATCCGGCGTCTTAGATACCGTCTAGTCTCGCTTATTCTCGTCCTGCTGCGCGCGATTCCATTACTTCACTACAAGCTCTGACGCGATAAACACACCTCAATTTGACCTCATGGCTTGAACAAGTGCAACACACACCACGTTCTCGTTGTTTGTGGTTGCTGTTGTTATCGAGAATATGTGGTGTTATGTGGACAGAAAAAAATTATAGAGTGAAGGAATGTGATAAATGTGATAAATGAGAAAGACAAAACATGAGAAAAGACATACATCAACGAAAATGAAGGAAATGTTAGAATACAAAGCAATGAGAAAGAAGAAGGAAAGTGATAAGATAGAAATGAAGGGAGAAGGAAGGAAAGGAGGAAATAACTGAGAAGAAATTAACGGGAGGAGCAATAGAATTAAGTAAGGTAAAGGTTCCCATCACACCTTGTTGGGACTATGAGGAAAGTGGTATTAGTTATAATTTCTATGACAACGGCCCATTTTTGGGTGATGTGGTCAGTATCACGTCAGGCCGACTTTACTTCCTATAAAAATCTCTGGTACCCCATTTTTAGAGACTGGGTGAACCCCGGAGCCTTGTCATATCGTACGAAAAAAAAAATCTGCCACTGCTAGGAACCGGACCCTTCTGGTCAGGAAGAAAGCACACTAACCACTCAGCCACCGAGACTCCACAATAGAATTAGATGAATAAGAAAAGTTTATAAACTTAAATTTAGCGAAATTGTCATATTTAGATATGGTGTATAGTTCTACAGAACATTTCTTTAAAGACGGCTCTAATAATCTATGTTTACCCTTTCTGTGTTTGTACACGATTGACAGGACAAAGAAAAACATATGTGTGATAAGTAATCGGCTCCGATATGACATTTGTGATTAGATAAGTAATCGGCTTCCGATATGACATTTGTGATCAGATAAGTAATCGGCTCCGATATGACATTTGTGATCAGATAAGTAATCGGCTCCGATATGACATTTGTGATCAGATAAGTAATCGGCTCCGATATGACATTTGTAATCAGATAAGTAATCGGCTTCCGATATGACATTTGTGATCAGATAAGCAATCGGCTCCGATATGACATTTGTGATCAGATAAGTAATCGGCTTCCGATATGACATTTGTGCTCAGATAAGTAATAGGCTTCCGATATGACATTTGTGATTAGATAAATAATCAGCTCCGATATGACATCTGTGATTAGATAAGTAATCGGCCCCGATATGACATTTGTGATTAGATAAGTAATCGGCTCCGATATGACATATGTGATTAAATAAGTAATCGGCCCCGATATGACATTTGTGATTAGATAAGTAATCGGCTCCGATATGACATTTGTGATTAGATAAGTAATCGGCCCCGATATGACATCTGTGATTAGATAAGTAATCGGCCCCGATATGACATCTGTGATTAGATAAGTAATCGGCCCCGATATGACATCTGTGATTAGATTAGTAATCGGCTCCGATGTGACATCTGTGATTAGATAAGTAATCGGCCCCGATATGACATCTGTGATTAGATAAGTAATCGGCTCCGATATGACATCTGTGATCAGATAAGTAATCGGCTCCGATATGACATTTGTCTATGCCTAGATTGAGTTGTTTGCGGGCCATCATCATGGCACTCCGAACATGTCCATAAGTACTCAGATTCCCCCCCCCCTTTTTCAGCAATTCCCTCAGTGTCCAGCGACTGACGACTCCAGTTCTGTGTTGGTTGATAAGTCTTCTTACACGGCCACTAAGTTTCTCATTTCTGGCTGTGCCCAACTTAACTCCCATCTCTATCATCCGAAGAAGTGACGTGAATTTGTGTTTGTCGAAATCCTGTGCTCTTCCAACATCTCGGAGGGCATTGATTATGTCCGCCCTATCCATTGATTGACATCCTCAACTACAGCGTAGCTAGCCAGCCTGTCCGCTCTTTCATTTCCCCGTACTCCCGCATATCCAGGGACATAGACAAAGGTGACCTTACTTATTTTTGACTTCTGCAATGACTCTAACCATTACATGAGTACAGAGCCCGCCTCCACTTTTTTTTTTTTTAATCGTGCTCATTGAAACACTCAGTATACATGCTTGGGTGTAGTCTTGTGACTCTAACCATTTGAATGCCTTGGTCACTGCCATCACCTCCATTGTCATGCTACTCGTGGTCATGACATATGCACCACTGTCTTCTTTGACCAATCTGCCTACCGAGCGTGCTGTAAATGCCCCTACACTCCTTTGGTGTCATATTACAGATCTGTCTGTATAGATGACTGCATCTTTCTCATTGATGTTATCACAGATGAGACCTTGACCTTCGCATTTACCACGACTGAGTTCTGTTCCCTACATTTCCTGTTGAGTGTGACAATACACGAGAAAGTCCCATTGAATGACGTAGGCACTCCACGCCAACGTATGCCGAGATTATTTACCTTAACAACATGTTCACGTCTTTATCTTAGTTACAGTAATGGTAAATTCCTAGCAGAATGGTTTAAATATGAACAAGTTTTGATATCAATAAATATTAGCTACATTTCTACTATATATGGAGACGATTAGGCGCCACAGAGATGGGATTTCTCAGAAGAATGTTAAAAGTTCCCTGGACAGCTAAAAAGACCAATGAGGAAGTTCTCAAAGAGGCCAACACAAAAAGGCAGCTCTTAAAAAACATCAGAAAGAAGCAATCAACATTTTTCGGGCACATCATGAGAAGAGGAAAGTTGGAATACTTGGTTACAACTGGCAAAATAAAAGGAAAGAGAGATCGCGGACGACAAAAAGAGAAAATACTGGATAGCTTGGTGTCATGGCATGGAAAACAGTCAACAACAGAACTGATACGATGCACTGTAGATAGAAGATTGTGGAGGGACATGATCACCTACGCCAACCGGTAAGGCACATGATGATAATGACTATATATGGACTCATTAGAAATAAAGTAGACGGTAGACGAAAATGTCCATTCCGAATTGTACAAAGTCTGCAACGGTGGATGGGGCGGAAGAGTCAGCCGTGACCAACGGTCCAGAAAGCGATAACAGCAAAGTGTGTGGTTCACAAGAGGCATGTTCAGGACACGAAAGACGAATATGGCTGACCACCGTGAAAGAGATTGGAGCCTCATCATGTACTAGTCCAGAGAAAGCCATGGAGAGAAATGCGAACTTATGTCGGAGGAAAGAACTTAAAATAAGTACTTGGAATGTTAGGACTCTATATCAAGAAGGGAAGCTTCTCCGCTGGGAGCAGTGTGAATTGTACTCGTGGTTGGAAAAAAAAAAAAAAGATACCCCCACGGTCGACCCAGCCGTTGACAGAAATGGGTACCAGGGTATTACCCTGGGAAGGTGAGGAATGTTACCTCGCATCTGAGTTTCGATGCTTGAGGCAACACTATACAGAAATATCCGAACATTTCTGGATAGGCGGCCGAGCACATATGGGTGGAAACTCGCGTGCTAAGCCGCCGGTTCAAGTCTCGTACTTTGCCTTTACCTTATCAAGAAGGGAAATTTGAAAATCTGATTCAAGAAGAACGAATAAATATATATATTTTAGGCATATCAGAGACAAGATGGAAAGAATGTGGGTACATAGAGGACGAAAATATGCATTTATATACTCAGGAAACACAACAGAGCGTTAAAGAGAATACTAATAAAAAGACAGCTAACAGAACATAGAATTAAAGCTTTTGAAATGTATAGACGAATAGGTAGAATTGGATGGAAGGAAAAGAAAACAAACGATGGTATTTTAAAACAACTAAAAATGAAAAGAGAACTACTGAACACAATTCAGACAAGACAAATGAGATTTTTGGGGCATGTTAAAAGACACAACAGCCTACTAAAGGTAATCCTGGAGGGGAAAACACAAGGTAAAAGAAGCAGAGGCAGACCAAGACTAACAAGGACGAGTAACATCAAAAGATGGACAAAACAGCCTATGACAACTTGCACCTAAAAAAGCAAGAGACAGAGCAGAATGGCGCTCCATGGTAGCCAACCTTCGATGCGGAGATGGCACTCGATGATGATGATGATGATGATGATGATGAGTAATAAAGTCATTATAAAGTAAACAATAACAATGTAAAATAAACTCATTCATTCATTGAGTGCCGTCTCCACATAAAAAATATACAACAGCAAAAGATATAACATTAAACAGCATACACACATTTATAGCACCTGCGCATTTCTATGCATCTTCATACATCCATATATGGAAGGACACGAGCGCCTATGCCAACCAATACGACACATAATGATGATAGAGAAGAGAAACTTTTTTTGGTTGTTGTTTATTTATAGCAATTCTACGGTGGTCGTAGTAGCCACACATGTAGTAAAATAAAAAAAAGTAAAGTGCCCCCGTCACGCCAAGTGGCGTATAAAGGATATGGTGTTAGTGACCATACATTTTACAGACCTTCGGCACATGATTTTTGGGGTAATGTGGTCGGTATTACGCTCGTACCGCTTTACTATCCCAGAAAATAATCAGGTACCCATTAAAGGCTGGGTGAACCCGGAAGCCGTAGGTTGGGATCGAACCCTACCTTTAATCCTTTGTAGTCCAGTTCACTAACCACTGAGCTATCGCGGCTCCCCACACATATAGTGCTATGTTGTAAATGTTATATCATACACAGAGTGTTCACACGACATACATGACATACACGATATATACAATACAATGATCGCTTACTAGCCGAACGAAGCTTCAATTGTTACATATGGCTTGTGTTGTAACAACGAAGCTTCAATTGTTACATCTGGCTTGTGTTGTAACAACGTTTTAAATTGCATTGAACGTTTCATACCAAAAACGGAAACGCACACCTACAATTCTTTCTCTTCTTTCTTCTTTTCTCTTTCTCACTGATACCTAAAAGGTGTCGAGGTTTATATCACTTGTCGTTCTTGAGCTGCTCGAACTGTCTGAATTAGTGATTTTCCTTTGTTGTTACATGTCTATGTCACTGCATCTATCCATCTTCTTCTTTTCTCTTTCTCACTGATACCTAAAAGGTGTCGTGGTTTATATCATTTGTCGTTCTTGAGCTGCTCGAACTGTCTGAATTAGTGATTTTCCTTTGTTGTTACATGTCTCTGTCACTGCATCTATCCATCTTCTTCTGGGTCTTCTACTTGGTCTTTTTCCATGCATTCTCGAGAAGAACGCCCTTGATGGTGATTAGTAAGGATTCATTCTGACCAGGTGGCCAAACCATTTAAGTTGTTGTTGTTCTATATATTCTTGGCAGGGTTTTGTTCCTACTATTTTTCTTATGGTTTCATTTGGTATTCTATCTCTTCTTGTGTTGTTTGTTACTTTTCTCAAGCATCGCATCTCACATGTATTGATCTTTCTTAAATGTGATTTAGAAAGGGTCCATGTTTGACTTTCATAGCACAAAGTTGGTATGAAAATGCTATTTATCATTTGTTGTTTAGCTGGCATAGAAATGTTTGGATAAAAATTGTTAAAAAGAAAAGAAAAAAAAAATTCCTACGATTATAGAGAATGAAATCAAAAATAAGGGAAATCAGCATTAATATCAAAATGACAGAAGTAATGGTAGCAATAAAAAAGAAGATATCTCCGCAATGCACAATAAAGACAAGCGAAACAATTTTACAACAGATAAATGAAATTAAATATCTGGGAACAATTTTAACCTCAGATGTTAGATATAAAACAGAGGTAAGATGCAGAATGGCTCAGGCAAAAGCAGCTTTACAAAAAATGAGGAATATACTATGGAATCATTTTTTTACAATGGAAACAAGAAAGGGAGTTCTTAAAAGTTATATAGACCCATTCTAAACATGTGGATGTGAATCATGCACAACAGGACAACAGACAGGAAAATCGCAGAAGGCTGTAGAAATATGATTTTACAGAAGACTGTTGAGAATACCATGTACAGCTAAGAAGAGTAATTAAAACGTTCTGAAAGAGGCTAAAGCAAAGAGAGCGTTAATTTCCAAAATTAGGAAGAAACAATCATAACTTTTTGACCATGAAATGAGAATTGAACAGCTGGAATATATTGTAACAACTGGGAAAATTGAGGGACGAAGATACAGAAGACAGCAAAGAGAAAAGACAGGAGACAACTTAAGAGAGTGGCTTGGCAGTTGTCAACAACAGAAATGATAAATGACTGTCGAGATTGAAAGTTGTGGAGAGACATGATCACCTACGCCAGCAGGCATGGTGCTTGGTGATGTTGATTCCAACAAACAATGCTGTTTATAGTGATCATTTACTACATATAAATGAGCCAACACTGCCTTCAATATTTAAACATACGTTGATCGTTTATAGCTACAAATAAGCCCCCCCCCCCTCGTTATAAACATTACAATTTATAGTGATCGTTTCCTTATTATAAAGCAACCTCCCCGTCATATATATTTATATGTTATATTATCCTTTACTAGATAAAAATGAGCCACCAAGTTGTAAACATAATTAGTCTTCTTCTTTTCTCTTTTCACTGATAGCTAAAAGGTGTCGTTGTTATATCATTTGTCGTTCTTGAGCTGTTCGAACTATCTGAATTAGTGATTTTCCTTTGTTGTTACATGTCTCTGTCACTGCATCTATCCATCTTCTTCTTTTGTCTTTTCACTGATAGCTAAAAGGTGTCGTGGTTATATCATTTGTCGTTCTTGAGCTGCTCGAACTATCTGAATTAGTTATTTTCCTTTGTTGTTACATGTCTCTGTCACTGTATCTATCCATCTTCTTCTTTTGTCTTTTCACTGATACCTAAAAGGTGTCGTGGTTATATCATTTGTCGTTCTTGAGCTGCTCGAACTGTCTGAATTAGTGATTTTCCTTTGTTGTTACATGTCTCTGTCACTGCATCTATCAATCTTCTTCTGGGTCTTCTACTTGGTCTTTTTCCATGCATTCTCGAGAAGAACACCCTTGATGGTGATTGGTAAGGATTCATTCTGACCAGGTGGCCCAACCATTTAAGTTGTTGTAGTTCTATATATTCTTAGCAGGGTTTTGTTCCTACCATTTAAACATTATAATTGAATGTGATAATTTATTAGCCCATCGTCATTATCATCATCATCATCATCGAGTCCCGGCTCCGCAACGAAGGTTGGCTACCACGGATCGCCATTCCACTCTGTTTTTTGCTTTTATGGTGCAGGTTGTTATAGATTGACTTGTCCATCTTTTGATGTTACTCGTCCATATTAGTTTTGGTCTGCCTCTGCCTCTTTTACCTTGTATTTTCCCTTCCAACATTACTTTTAGTAGGTTGTTGTCTCTTTTAACATGGCCCAAAAATTTCATTTCTCTTGTCTTAAATTATTTGCAATAAATATGAAAAGCTGTCAGCATTATTGCAACACACTTTAAATATTTGCACCAATGGTTACAAAGTAGCCGTGCAGATATAAATGTTGACGATATTTATTTCCGGTTTCTCATGTTTATTGCTGTAAAGCTGGAAGGAAGTAATTCATGATCGTGGATTTATATTTTAAGTGATCATGGTTTCTTTGGATTAATTTATGGATTGCATCGCGAACTTGTGGATTAATTTAGGTCATAAATGTGTCCACTGGAAGCTGATCGCTCATGAAACATTCGGACACGTACAGGTTGGCCTCCGGGGCAAACAGCAGGTAAGGCAAACTGAAATGTGTACTGAGTTGTGGTGTGAGGGAGTATTGAGGAGGAGGAGGGAGATATATAATTTGGGGGAGGAGTTCATGTGGTACGAGTCAACATGTATTTGTGAGGATAGGTAAACACGTATGTTTAACGTTAAACGTTGCCCTATTAGTTATCTTATAGGTAAATGTTGTCCTATTAGTTATCTTATAGGTAAACGTTGCCCTATTGGTTATCACGTTGCCCTATTGGTTATCATGTAGGTAAATGTTGCCCTTTTGGTTATCTTAGAGGTAAATGTTGCCCTATTAGTTATCTTATAGGTAAATGTTGCCAACTTTGTTATCTTAGAGGTAAATGTTGCCCGATTGGTTATCTTATACGTAAATGTTATCCTATTGGTTATCTTAAAGGGAAATGTTGCCCGATTGATTATCTTAGAGTTAAACGTTGCCCTATTGGTTATCTTATAGGTGAATGTTGCCCTATTGGTTATATTATAGGTAAATGTTACCCTATTGGTTATCTTAGAGGTAAATGTTGCCATACTTGTTATCTTAGTTGTAAATGTTGCCATACTGGTTATCTTAGTGGTTAATGTTTTGCTACAGGTGGCTGTCGATTGTGCACACCTGTTCAGATAATGAAACTCATTAAAATTGTACGTTTCTGTTTTGTATACTTCTCTCTATTTATTTAAAAGTATATATATATATATATATATATATATATATATATATATATATATATATGTTTATATTTGTTGTAAATGAATAAGTCAGTCTGAATGAGTCAGTGACATTTTAAAATATTTAATAAAAATATGCAACGTTTCAGTCGTTATACTTTTATTTTCGACCGGATGCACTTTAACAATTGGGTCATTATCGTTTATTTGGAAAATATAATTTCCCTGTAAAAATTAGTGTACAGTTAGCAACATGACGATAGGCGGCAGAAAATTTGAACAAGTGAATATCTATGTAGTCGACGTGCGATAATTAAAGTACAGCAGCGAAAAAAAGTTTCAAGATGCAACGAATCTTTTCTGATTAGATGACAGCTATCACTACTGCTGTCCAAACAAGAAAATAACTCTAAAGGTAGAACGAACACTTTATAACACAATCTTCATCTCAACGTGGTGCTACCAGTGCAAGACCTGGACACAGGTCAAGAAAAATAATCACTAACGAGATTAAATGAGTTAGATAAACTATCAGGAAACAGCCTGAGAGATAAGATCAGAAATGAAGAACTGAGGAAATGCTAGGAAATAATCCTCATAAAATACATAAAGAAAGAACAGATAATTTGGTGTGGCCACGTGGTAAGATAGAAAGACCAAAACTCAACACAACGAGCCTTCAACAAAAATGAGAACACCAGATCCAAAGGCTGACTACGAAAAAGATAGATTGATGGGATATCTCTCTCTCTCTCTCTCTCTGCGATCAGGACTCAGTCAGAGTAGGATTCCAGACTCCCACATGAAGTCAGCTGTCAGGTTAAGTGTGTTGATCGCTCCCACAGACAGAACATCACATTTAGAGTCTGCCAGATCCCCTCTGACTGAACACCCGTTAATACGTTGCACTGTGTTCTGCGCCAGTGGCCCAGTGCATCTGATTTCAGCCATCATTTTTTCAGGTTTGCTTTCCTTAGCCTTTGATTGTCCACAATCTTTCTGCAAGGCAGCAGATTGTCTTTTCTGTAGGGGGATTCTGCCCTTAGATGGTCGGCCCTCCCAGGTTTACGAGCACCATCTGCCCGAGTCACTAGAGGTGACTAACACAGACATGCACACACAAAGATATGAGATGTGACTAACACAGACATGTACACAGCGATACGAGACATGACTATCACCGACACACATCAAGATATATGACACATGACTAACATAGACATGCACATAAAGATATGAGGTATGACTGACTAAGACATGCACACCCAAAGATATGACACATACCTAACATAGACATACACACAAAGATATAAGATATGACTAACATAGGCATTCCCACACAAAGACATGAGATGTGACTTACATGGTCATGCACACACAAGAATATGAGATGTGCCAAACACAGACATGCACGCACAAGAATATGAGATGTGCCAAACACAGACATGCACACACAAGAATATGAGATGTGCCAAACACAGACATGCACGCACAAAGATATGAGACATGACCAACATATATAACCAATGGCTAACAGAAGAGCAACAGACCGGAAGACACGCGTTTCTGCCACAAGCCTTCGTCAGTTTGACAAGACAGCAATCAAATGCAAGACGATTACCTTGATATAGCCCACGCGACATTTCTAGATGGGTTTTTCCCATTAAATACTCGCTTCTACTGAGTATATCATCGTCATCATCATCAAGTACCGGGCATGCTGGCGTAGGTGATCATGTCTCTCCACAACTTTCGATCTCGACAGTTATTTATAATTTCTGTTGTTGACCTTCTGCCAAGTCATTCTCTTAAGCTGTCTGTTATTTTTTCTCTTTGCTTCCCTCTATCTCTTCGTCCCTCAATTTTTCCAATTGTTACAATATATTCCAGTTGTTCTCTTCTCATTACATGGCCAACAAATGATGATTGTTTCTTCCTAATATTGGAAATTAGCTCTCTTTTTGCTTTGACTTCTCACAGAACATCTTCATTACTCTTCTTAGCTGTCCATGCTACTCTCAAAATTCTTCTGTAAAACCACATTTCTACAGGCTCCAGTGCTTTTCTTGTCTGTTGTCCTATTGTCCATGATTCGCATCCATATGTTAAGACTGGCTCTACATAACATTTAAGAACTCTTTTTCTTGTTTCTATTGTCAAAAATGAATTGCATAGTATCTTCCTCATTTTTTTGGAAACTGCTTTTGCCTGAGCCATTCTGCATCTCACCTCTTTTGTACATCTTCCGTCTGAGGTTAACAAAGTTCCCAAATATTTAAATTCATTTACCTGTTTTAATATTGTTCCACTTGTCTTTATTTTGCACTGAGGTGATGTCTTTTTCTTTGTTGTTACCATTACTTCTGTCGTTTTGCTATTAAGGCTGAGTCCTTTATTTTATATCAACACAGTTTCCACTTAATCCGCATGAACTAACACGTAATGTACATTAACAATCATCTGCAACAACCGTATCGTCTAGGAATTCTCACTCAAATGACAGATCACGAGAGAGGCGCGCTAAGCTGGATGCGGTACTCAGTGTCGCAACAAATCATCATCATCATCATCATGTGCCATACCGGTTGGCGTAGGCGATCATGTCCTTCCACAATCTTCTATCTGCAGTACATCGCATCAATTTTGTTGTTGACCGTTTTCCATACCATGACACCAAGCTATCCAGTAGTTTCTCTCTTTGTCGTCCGCGATCACTCTTTCCTTTAATTTTGCCAGTTATAACCAAGTATTCCAATTTTCCTCTTCTCATGATGTGCGCAAAAAGTGTTGATTATTTCTTTATGATTTTTTTTTAAATAGTTCCCTTTTTGTATTAGCCTCTTTGAGAATTTGCTCATTGGCCTTTTTTAGCTGGTCAGTGAACTTTCAGCATTCTTCTGAGAAATCCCATCTCTGTGGCCTCAGTCGCGACAAATAAGTGCCAGAAATACACGCACGCAAGCAATAACACACACACACACACACACACACACACCCACACCAACACACCCACACCCACCCACACACAACACACACAAACACACACACACTTCTTTTCATTTCTCAATGATTTCTTTTAATTCTCCACACATTTCCTTTCATTTATCACTCATTTCTTTTCGTTTCTCGCACATTCATCACACATTTCCTTTCATTCATCACACATTTCCTTTCATTCATCACACATTTCCTTTCATTCATCACACATTTCCTTTCATTCATCACACATTTCATTTCATTCACCACACATTTCCTTACACTTCCCCACGCTATGAACGTTCTCCTGTTCAAATCTTGTCGCAGTATCATCATTGGCGTTACACAATTACTGAGGAATTAATTTTATTGATAGGGATTATACTCCTTATATAGTCAGACTGACTTCTATAATTCCAGCAACGGAATAACAGCACCACAGAAAACAAAAAAAAACTCTCGTAAATTTAACAAAGTCATTTAAAGAATTTCAAATAATTTCTGCCTTGTTTTAATTGCATTCTCTTCTTTCTTTTTTTTTTTATCTTTAGATGTGACACCCAGCTGACATTGAAGAGCTACAGGTAAGTAACTGAATGAATGTTTGTATGTGATAAGTTTGTATGTGGTATGTTTTATGTGACACGTTTGTAAATGTATGTGACACGTTTGTAAACGTATGTGACACGTTTGAAAAAAGGAGCCCGTTATAGACGTTACTGAGACAACATAAGCAAGATTGTTTCTGCCATGCTTTAGCAAGTAATTGTGTGAGACTTCTAAAATGGTACTGTGAGTCTCGGCATCAGTTGGTTTGGTTGTACCATTTACCATTTACTCGATTCTTGGCTCGTGTTAGTGGTCGCGACATCACGACGGTAAGTGCATCACTCATACACGTAATCTCACTTCTATATTTGTCCGTTACGACTCTGTGTGTCTCCTTGATACTCTATATGCTTCACTGACACTCTATGTGCATCACTGACACTCTATGTGCTTCACCGACACTCTATGTGCGTCACTGACACTTTATGTGCTTCACTGACACGCTGTGTGCTTCACTGACACTCTACGTGCCTCACTGACACTCTACGTGCCTCACTGACACTCTATGTGCTTCACTGACACGCAACATGCTTCACTTACACTCTATGTGCTTCACTGACACTCTGTGTGCTTCACTGACACTCTGTGGGCTTCACTGACACTCTATATGCTTCACTGACACTCTGTGTGCTTCACTGACACTCTGTGTGCTTCACTGACACTCTATATGCTTCACTGACACTCTGTGGGCTTCACTGACACTCTATATGCTTCACTGACACTCTGTGTGCTTCACTGACACTCTATGTGCTTCACTGACACGCAACATGCTTCACTTACACTCTATGTGCTTCACTTACACTCTATGTGCTTCACTGACACTCTGTGTGCTTCACTGACACTCTGTGGGCTTCACTGACACCTTATGTGGGTTATTTTGTAGACGTGCCTCTTCTAACGTGAACGTGTCAAATGTTAACGTGGTTGTTTACACGCCGTTAGAAATGTAAACTTGGCCTTAAAACTAGCTTTTATACACAGGATATTGCAAACGTTAATATTGTCTCCATAAACTTCTAATCTCATTATGGTTATGGTTAGTCGAAGGCCCCGGTATCACTGAAAACGAATTTAAATCCATAATTGCTCAACCGCCCATGGCAGTGAAATCATCCGAATTAATATCTCATCTCCGAAACAAAAAAAAAAGTAGCTGCAGTCCACATCATAGCACCGAAGCACACGCCAAAAGACATAAGGCGAAACCGCATAGAAAGGGAACACAGCCATCTGTTCCCCGTCATACGATATCGTTGTTCATCGTAAGAAATCGAAATATCGAAGCACAATCCGGATAAAACACACAGCTCACTGTGTGCACAGAGCACTAAACTCAATAGCTTCGGCAGCAGGCCGGACTTGGAATATGAAGAAACTGCAACAAGGAACACTTTTCAGACTGAGCTTCATTTGTTCTTGACGACTATCCGCCATATTGACCGGTATTTCAATGATGACCTCCTAATCTCATTGCCTCATCTGACGTTATTGTTGTCTTCATAAACTTCTAATCTCATTGCCTCATCTGACGTTATTGTTGTCATCATAAACATCTAATCTCATTGCCTCATCTAACGTTATTGTTGTCTTCATAAACTTCTAATCTCATTGCCTCATCTGACGTTATTGTTGTCTTCATAAACATCTAATCTCATTGCCTCACCTGACGTTATTATTGTCTTCATAAACATCTAATCTCATTGCCTCACCTGACGTTATTGTTGTCTTCATAAACATCTAATCTCATTGCCTCACCTGACGTTATTGTTGTCTTCATAAACATCTAATCTCATTGCCTCACCTGACGTTATTGTTGTCTTTATAAACATCTAATCTCATTGCCTCACCTGACGTTATTATTGTCTTCATAAACATCTAATCTCATTGCCTCACCTGACGTTATTGTTGTCTTCATAAACATCTAATCTCATTGCCTCACCTGACGTTATTGTTGTCTTCATAAACATCTAATCTCATTGCCTCACCTGACGTTATTGTTGTCTTCATAAACATCTAATCTCATTGCCTCACCTGACGTTATTGTTGTCTTCATAAACATCTAATCTCATTGCCTCATCTGACGTTATAATTGTCTTCATAAACTTCCAATACGATCTAATTTTCTAAAATTTAGACCTGAACTATATTTGAAATTTCTATCAATGGAATTTCAATCATATAGGGGATTTAGTTCCTTGGCTAGTGATTCTCTTTGTTGCTTGGTCATTAATGGCCTTGCCTACCATTACTTCTTTCTCTGACTGAGTCTCAATATTTGTTCGCTCACAAGGCCCTGTATTTATTTTTTGCCGAAAATTCATCTGTACATGTAGAGGCGTGGCAAAACTTGCGTAAAGTAAAGGCACAGGTTCCCTTCCTGCATGAGGAGCATAGGGGGGGGGGGGGGGGTATGGTGGGAATATATTTATAATGTGCTGGGAATATGGTTGGAAAATATTTATATTTTGGTGGGAATGTATTTAGAATTTATTGGGAATGTATTTAGAATTTGTTGGGAATGTATTTTTAATATCTTGGGAATGTAATTAGAATTTAGTGGGAATATGGTGGTAATATAGTGGAAAATGATGGAAACATGATAGGAATATCGTGCTAGTAAGGTGGGAATATGATGGGAATATTGTGGAATTATCGTGGAAATGTAGTGGGACTATGGTGGGAATGTGGTGGGAATATATTTAGAATATAGTTGGAATATGGCGGTAATATAGTGGAATATGGTGGGTGGGAACAGTGGGAATATGATGGGAATTTAAATATTTGGGAACTTTGTTAACCTCAGACTGAAGATGTACAAAAGAGGTGAGATGCAGAATGGCTCAGGCAAAAACAGCTTTCCAAAAAATAGGAAGATGCTATGCAATTCATTTTTGACAATCGAAACAAGAAAAATATTTCTTAAATGTTGTGTAGAGTCAGTCTTAACATATGATTGTGAATCATGGACAATATGACAACAAACAAGAAAATCTATAGAAATGTGGTTTTACAGAAGAATGTTGAGAATACCATGGACAGCTAAGAAAATGTCATTAACATTAAGCTAGTTCATCTTTACTAAGAGATCTAGTAGCTTAGAGATATAAGAAGAGTAATGAAAACGTTCTGAAAGAGGCCAAAGCAAAAAGAGAGCTAATTTCTTATATAGGAATAAACAATCATCATTTTCTGGTCATGTAATGAGAAGAGAACAGCTGGAATATATTGTAACAACTGGAAAAATTGAGGGACGAAGAAATAGAGGAAAACAAAGAGTAAAAATAACAGACAGTTTAAAAGAATGGCTTGACAGAATGTCAACAACAGAAATGGTAATTAACTGTCGAGATCGAAAATTGTGGAGAGACATGATCACATACGCCAGCAGGCCCGGTACTTGATGATGATGATGGAAATATTGTGGAATTATCCTGGAAATGTGGAACTATTGTGCGAATATGGTGGGAATATGGAGGAAATATTGCAGATTATGGTGGAACAATGGTGGGAACATGGCGGAACAATGGTTGGAATATAGGCCATATGTTTTTTAGTGGCCAAAAGGAATTTTTTTTTAGAAAAAACTCCTGCACACGTTAAAGGCTGGTGAAACCTAGGAGCTGTCAATCGGAATCGAACACTTGTTGTTGCCCGTGGCAGTTTAAATCACAAACAACTGAACCACTACTGCATGCAAGCGCGACAAAACTTGGTGTGGATTCAGTCAAATATATATTAAAATAGCATGTTTAGATTTATAGATTTATAGATGTTTAGATGTTTAGATGTTTAGATGTTCAAATGCTTAGAAGCGACAAGATTAAACAAACAACAGGTTTGCTAATGTCTTGTTTTGTCGTCATAAATGATAGATTAAAACAGATTTTAAAAATTCAAAGATAAAAAATTACAGAATAAGGGAATATCTAGGAGTACTTTCTTGTCTTGATGAAGTAAATAAACATCATATAACAAGTTGTGACCATGTTATAATAAAACAACAAAACACAAAACAACGAACCATCAACAAACGGTACAGCCACCAAGCCAGAGGGTCAACCACGAAAAAGATGGATGGATGGAAGGAATATTAGAAAAACTCAGATGAGTGGGAGGAGAAGATAAGAGATGAGCAAAAGACAGCAAACTATATCTCCCCTCGACTCTGAATGGGAATTAAAAAAAAAAAAAAAAGTAACGAGAGCCATCACGCCGAGTGGCGTACAGGGAATATGGTGTTAGTGACCATAAATTTTTACAGACCTTTAACACATGACTTTTGGGGTAATATGGTTAGTATTACGCCCGCGCCGCTTTACTTTTCCAGAAAAAAATTAGGGTACCCATTAAGGCTGAATGAATGGGAATGAAGAAGGAAAAAAAGAATAAATTCAAATATACGAGAACGATGTAAAATCGACGATAAATGTTCATCACACTTGAGGTGAGGACTAGCTCTAGCACAGATTGCATTACAATAAAATTAAAATAAATTAGAATTAATGCAACCAATATTTGATAATAAGGCATGTAACAAGTATAGGAATTCTTTGGTGTTAAGTGGAAGCCAGTCTTGACATCTGCAAATCCTGGGAAATCGATCGGAAGACAAGAAGATCGCTTGACGTAAAAGAAAATGTGGTTTTAAAATGTTGAGCATTCCACGGAAAACGAAAAAAAAATTAGAATGTTAACATCATGAGAAAATAAACACAATTCGTTTATCGTGTGGTAGATGGAACCACCTGGTATATGTTGTAACGGAAGTTCCGGGTAAGAAGAGAGTTGGAAACAGGGGGAGGGGGTAACAGAGAGAAAAGATAAACAGTTGAAACAAGTGGTATGGTTTACAGTCAAGAGCAGAAGTGATAAACAACTGTGGGGAGACACAGTTCTGCAGAGACATGATCATAGTTGCCAGCAGACAAGAAGCTTAACGATCGGTTTGTTTGTTGGTGTCACGTCATGACGTCGATGCAGTTAGTGCGATCCCTTTTCCGTTTTGCTAATAATTTCAAAAGCCAGGGCAAAGGGTGTGAGTGTGTGTGTGTGTGTGTGTGTGTGTGCGTGCGTGCGTGCGTGTGTGTGTCAGTCACTAGCAACCAGAATGAGAGCGATCGCATCGGAGACTCTTCGCGCAGGCCACAATCCTTAGAGAAAGATTGGGTAGAACGCAAACCACAAGAAGATTGGGTAGAACGAGAAACCACTTAAAGATTGGGTAAAACGAAAAAAAAAGTAAAGTATTGGGTTAGGACGAAAAACACTAAACGATAGGGTAAAAAGAAACCCACTAAAAGATTAGGTAGAACGATAAACACTAAAAGATTGGGAAGAAGGAAAACCATTAAAAGATTGGGTACAACAAAAACCACTAAAAGATTGGGTAGAACGAAAAACACTAAACGGTTGGGTAAAAAGAAACCCACTAAAAGATTAGGTATTGGTCGTTTCAAATCTAAATGTTCACGATTAACATGAAATATCTCCTCTTTCCCTGCACTTACAAACTTGATTTTTTGCATCTGGCCTTGCTTTTCCAAGGTCCCACCGATTTCACAAAATTTAATGATGTAGGAAGTATGCTTCATCATGAAGCAGCACTTTCCTTTGATCTCAGTGAATTTACGGATCTTTTTGCTCCTGGAGAAAATAATTTACCGTACATTAATGGAAATCAGCTTCTCGACATAGGCGTCTCTACACAACTTGAAAGTTGGAGGCGTTTATCAACTGTTTACTTTCTATTGTTTACTTTCTTTAAAATACTATGAGAATGTCAATGTTATAGCCTTTACAGACGGTCTAAAACAAATCAGCGTATAAACAGTTCCATTAATGAAAACTATTTAAACAATATACAACAAAGAATACATTTAAAAAAATTAATTATCCGTTGCGAGCGATAACGAGCATGACATATCAAGCAAAGTTATTGTTTATGGGTACGCATGTGACTAAAGAGTCCGATGTAAGCACGGGATCCTCTTCACTGTAAAGAGCTACATTGTTCGTTTTATGTCTTTCCATGTGACTTTCATTATTTTACGTAAACAAGACATATGAAAGTGATTTAGTTTCTTTGCATGCCTGCAGTACACATATCAAGAATCTTTACATTTTCAAAACGTTATCAACTTTAGCTAAAGATTGATCATGCGGACATATAAAAACGTCCATTATTATTTCATTTATTCTGAATCAGAGGAGTCTAACATATTGATTACTAATCTGGGCTGAACGAACGATAGTCCATCTTTTTTCCAATAGTCATTTTCTTCTTTTAAGACATGATCTTCACATTTGCACCAAAAATCTTTGTCAATCTGTGATAGAGCAGCATATGTCAGTCCTTTTATATCGCATAGTTTAAAACTTGTATTCTCAGCTGCCACCTGCCCTTTAATTTTTGCCCAAACCAGTTCAATGGGGTTTAATTGTGGATGATAAGGGGGCAGTCTCAAGCACGTATGACCATGCTGTTGAATGATTTTGTCTATTTGGAATACTTTGGTCTTTTGCGATTTCTTAACAAGTGACAGTAATTCAGGTTTCAAAAATCCCTCGTTAAATGGAATTCCTTCCTTTCTTAGCCAAATCTTTATAACATCTTTTGTACTGGTAGATGTAGGAATTTTGTCTTCTTCTGCCACAGCGTTGTGGTACGACGCGTTGTCCATTACCAGACAGGATGGTCTGTCTAGAATTGGAAGAAGAGTATTTTCAATCCACTCTCTAAATATATGGCCATTCATCTCGGTGTGATAGTCCCTGTTGTCAGTATAATTAGAGGTGAATATAAGTTCTGCATTTTTCACCAACCCTTCTTTTCGGCTGCCTGCATGTGCCATTATAATACGCTGTCCTTTTCCAGTGGGTACACATCTTTTAATACTTCCATCTGATAACTGCCATTCCTTGGCACTTGTGTGGTGAGAATTTATCCAAGATTCATCTAGAAATACAATATCATAACCTTGGTTACGCATTTCCCGTACTTCACGTAAATATTTACTCCTCATAGAAACTTAGTGCAGCTTCTCGCAGATGACATTTCTACCACTATCGTACTTTCTAAACGTAAAACCGATGCTTCTAACAGTTCTCCATAATGTTGTTTTCGACACAACAATGTCATTTTCTGCTCTCAGTCGAATTTTCAGTTTTCTTAAAGTCACAGTTTCTTTGGAATCGAACATTTTACAAATTTGTCTTCTAATCACTTCCTTGTCAAAACTATCTACTACTTTCTTTCTTCCTAGCGTCCTAGTCTTGATTGAACTGGACACTCCGTTAGCTTTAAGCACTTGTTTGAAAAAGCGTTTGCTTATACCCAATGCGTGAATAGTTCTCTTTTCTGGCTTTGAGATGCTTCGATACAGTTTTCCACGCTTAGCTTCTATGCAAAAATATTTATACACCTTTATTGCCACTGATTGCAATGTAAGGAACTTTACTTTTATACCCATTGACTAACAGATCACAAATTTAACGAAATTACCCAATAATTAGGATACGCCGTTGCACATAAATCACAACAAAACGACAGGAAATGGGATGCACCGGATATAAAATTATAACTATGACGCGTTTTATGTGTTTTTTAGTGCTTAAAACAGGGAAATTGGCGCGCATTACGTTCAAGATGACAAGTCCGTGGGTGCTCACTCATATGAAGCGGTAATTCCTCCAAATATATGGTTTGACCAAAATGCCTTAAATTTGTATACTTCAAATAAAGAATATTTAAAACTATACGTTTGTTAGTGAGGAAATGAATGTACTTCTTGGGACCAAAAAATCACAAGACCATATGCAAAATTTCAGCATTATCAATCAATTGGTTGCAGAGATATGGAATTTTAAACACCTTCAAAATATTTTGAAACGACCTATAGAACGATAAACACTAAAAGATTGGGTGCAACAAAAACCACTAAAAAATTGGGTAGAACGAAAAACCACTAAAAGATTGATTAGAACGACAACAACTAAATGATTGGGTTGAACAAAAGCCACTAAAAGATTGGGTAAAACTAAAACAACTAAACGATTGAGGAGAATGAAAAAACCAATAAACAATTGGGTAGAATAAAAACCACTAAAAGATTGGGTAGAATTAAAACCACTAAAAGATTGGGTAGAATTAAAACCACTAAAAGATTGGGTAGAATTAAAACCACTAAAAGATTGGGTAGAATTAAAACCACTAAAAGATTGGGTAGAATTAAAACCACTAAACGGGCTAGATCTCGTAGATTCTAGATCTCTTCATCATCATCATCTAGTACCGAGTCTGCTGGCGTAGATGATCATGTCTCTCCACAACTTTCGATCTCGACAGTTATTTATCATTTCTGTTGTTGACCTTCTGCCAAGCCATTCTCTTAAGCCAACTGTTATCTTTTCTCTTTGCTTCCCTCTATCTCTTCGTCCCTCAATTTCGATAACTGTTTTTTATACTGCTTTTTATTTCTGAATATAATATTTGTATATAATATACAAATCAATTTTTCTACCAACTCTGAGTTATCAGTGCCAGAATTGGACGCTGGACTCTAGAACAATAAGAAAGATAACGACCACCGACATGAAATGTGTCAGAAGAATGACAGGAAACAGCTTAAGGGACAAAGTAAGAAACACCGACCTGAAGAAGAAACTCGAAATTGAACCAGCCATCGAATACATAAAGAAACAACAGATAAATTGGTTCGATCACATATATTTTTTAATAACAATGACTCAAAGAGCCATAAACAAACGTTACGAAAACGCTAGATTAAGAGGAAGACCGAAAAAGAGATGGATAAAGGGAATACTAGAGTCACTAGGAGGAATAACATCAGAAGAGGCCAACAGAAGAGCAAAGAATCGCAGATTGTTTCTCCCCTCGACGCCAACGGCAGCAGAGGAAGGATAGAAGAGGAAGAAGAAAGAAGACGTGCCTCGTGATGTTTAAGGAATTCATGCTTTCTGCCAAGATGGTTAAGTGGTAATGGTATTTCAGTGTTGTCTCTCTCTCCCAGAAACAATCACCAGTGACTACTTAAAGTTGGGTAAACATGGAATCCCTCGTTTGAAACCTCATTTCCTTGATAGACGCGATTTCACCAACCCTTCAATTTACTTCTACCTTTCAACTCTCTTTGGAAATTTAGTTTTCAACGAAAACTTTCCAAGCCGTTCTTTTTTCTTGCCATTCTTTTAAGATAATTCCATATCTACCCCCATCATCTTCATCTCTGCTTCAATTTGTCTTCTCCAAGAATATTTTGGTCTTCCTCTGTCTTTTTCAATCGAGATTTTAAAAAAGGACCCGTTGTGTAATAGGTTTACAGAAACGTAAAGTGCACTTTTCTTTAATGTAAGGGAAACAAGTATGCTAATTTTTGTTCACATTTTAGTTTGGTTATCTCCCATCTTGTGTTGTTTCAAGTGGACAGCTTCATTGACTTAATCCTGAAATAGATGTCTGATCCTTGATGGTCTGAATACAAATAGGAGGATACCAAGGTGGACACACATTGATATAGATGCAGTAAAATATCTGAAAGTAGAATGATTAAGGTTTGTCGATAAGATAAAGCTAGACAGATAAATATCAGATTTAGTTTAGACTTGTCTTGTCGTGAAATGAGAGCTGAGAAGAAGAGGGTTATTGATGATCTAGAAAGATATTTCTGACGGATGAGAAGAATGATGGTGACGCATGAGATGATGGTGACGCATGAGACGAATGATGGCGACGCATGGGATGATGGTGACGCATGAGAAGAATGATGGTGACGCATGAGAAGAATGATGGTGACGCATGAGGATAATGTTGGTGACGCATGAGAAGAATGATGGTGACGCATGAGAAGAATGATGGTGGCGCATGAGAAGACTATTGACGACGCGTAAGAAGAATGTCAATGATACTTGAAAAGAACAGTGTAGTATTTGAGGATACTTGTGTAGTACTTGAGAATACTTGTGTAGTAGTTGAGGATACTTGTGTAGTACTTGAGAATACTTGTGTAGTACTTGAGGATACTTGTGTAGTAGTTGAGGATACTTGTGTAGTACTTGAGAATACTTGTGTAGTAGTTGAGGATACTTGTGTAGTACTTGAGAATACTTGTGTAGTACTTGAGGATACTTGTGTAGTACTTGAGAATACTTGTGTAGTACTTGGGGATACTTGTGTAGTACTTGAGGATACTTGTGTAATCATCATCATCATCAAGTACCATGCCTGCTGGCGTAGGTGATCATATCTCTCCACAACTTTCGATTTCGATAGTTATTTATCCTTTCAGTTGTTGACCTTCTGCCATGCCAGCCTCTTAAGCTGTCTAGTATCATCTCTCTTTGCTTCCCTATATCTCTATACCTCTTTTAGAACGCTTTCATTGTTCTTTTTTGATGTTCATGGTATTCTCAACATTCTTCTGTAAAACCACATTTTTACAGCCTCAGATTAACACACTGACTAGATCAAGTGATTTGTTCTCTGTGTCAATATGTATTCACAAGACTGAGATGCTTCAACAAGGTGTACCCAGCCCGACAGCTATACCATAAAAAAAACACCCCATAAAACTGTGAGAAAGTTCACCTATCTTGGTTCTATGGTCACAAACCAGTCACCCTTGAAGAAGAAATAAATTCCTGAATCGGAAAGGCAGCTTCCACATTTGGTAAACTTAAAGATAGAGCATGGGCCAACACGAAAATAACACACAGGACTAAAGTTCAAATTTACTAAAGATGTTATTTTTTTTTAGTTGTGTGCTTCTATACGGATCAGAAACTTGCACTACCTATGCAGGGCAGAAGTAAAAGATTAAACAACTTTAATGTGAGTTGCATTCGAAAGATAATGAACATCAATGGCAGGACAAAGTAACCAACTCTAATGTCTTACAATGAGCCAAACTCCCATCTATCATGGTAACACTTAGGAGTCGTAGACTAAGGTGGCTGGGTCATGTAAGAAGAATGTCAAACATTCGTATTCCCAAACAAATATTGTATGGCGAACTTTGTCATATAAACAAATATTGTATGGCGAACTTTGTCATATAAACAAATATTATATGGCGAACGTTGTCATATAAACAAATATTGTATGGCGAACTTTGTCATATAAACAAATATTATATGGCGAATTTTGTCATATAAACAAATATTGTATGGCGAACTTTGTCATATAAACAAATATTGTATGGAAAGAGATCAAAGGGCAGACCAGTGCTAAAATAGAGATATGTTTGCAGGACATCAGCGAATCATAAGAGGAAGAGCCATGTTTTACAGCACTCAGAACAAATAATAAATAAACAGCTACTCTTGCAGGGCTTCCTTGAGGGAATTCTTTATCGGTGAAAAGTCTGGCAGCAGATCATAGAAAATGGAGAACAAAAATAAAACATGGCACAGCAGCTTTCGAGGCAGTGCTGATAATCAAATTCAAAAGTCTACAGGCACAGGAGAAAGGAGACGAGACCAGGAACCACGAATACATCTTGTTCCTTCTGCGGATGGACCTGTCTGTCCAATATTGGCAGATTCGGCCATGAGAGAAGCTGTTCGAAAAGCAGAATCCAGCATAGGAAACTAATATTTTGACCAAACTACTGATAATCATCATGGGGAGTCGCGATAGCTCAGTGTTAGTGAGCTGGACTACAAAGGACAAGGGGTAAGGTTCGATCCCAACCAACGGCTTCCGGTTTCACCCACCGGAAAGTTTCTGGTTTCACCCAGCTTTAAATGGGTCCGGATTTTTTCTGGGAAAATAAAGCGGCACGGGCGTAATACCGACCACATTACCCCGAAAATTGTGTGCTGAAGGTCTCTAACATTTATGGTCACTAACGCCGAGATCGAAAGTTGTGGAGAGACATGATCACTTACGCCAGCAGGCCCGGTGCTTGATGATGATGATGATCTTTATGTTGATGTTCTGTTTCTCTTTTGCGATGTTCATGTCTTTTCCGTGTTGATTTTCATGTTATTTTGAGTGTATGAGCTGTTAAGCCTATGCAAGCGTTCTTGTAGGTTTTTATTTTCCCATGAATTAGTGCTAGTGCTATCGATCTTCTGCGAAATAACCCTCGCCTGTTCAATTTTTGATGCAATTTTGATGTTAGGCTCAATTTTGATGTTCGGCCCATCAGTAAAACCTATACACAGATTCATGATATGAAACTTACATTAGACATTTTCTTTGTTTCAGTGTTTGTCTCTACTGTTCGTGGTTGTCTTGACTGTGTCAATTTTTGTCTTGAATGTTTAAGTAATTATTTCTATTATGCCCGTGATTGTCTTAACTGTTTCAGTAATTATTTCTATTGTGTCCGTGATTGTCTTGACTGTTTCAGTAATTATTTCTTCTGTGTCCGTGATTGTCTTGACTGTGTTCGTGATTGTCTTGACTGTGTCTGTGACTGTTTCAGTGATTATCTTTACTGCCCATGGTTGTCTTGTCTGTTTATTTGTGTGTCTCTCTACTTTTTGTGATTGTCTTGTTTGTTTATGTGCGTGTCTCTACTGTTTGTGATTGTCTCGACTGTATCCATGAATGTCTTGACTGTTTCTGCGTGATTGTCCTGACTGTGTCCGTGATTGTCCTGACTGTGTCCGTGATTGTCCTGACTGTGTCCGTGATTGTCATGACTGTAACCGTGATTATCTTGATTGTGTCCCCTAAATACGAATTACACGATTTCATGAAAATAAATTATGTTCCCCAATATTGCACCTGTACATCGCTGTATTAGAGATATCAGTGTAGTTATCTCATTAATAACATTGATCTCACTGGTTCGATAGATCAATTGATTTAAGATCGAAGTGCACATACATGCTGATGACATCGATAAATTTCATCATCATCATCGAGTGCCTTCTCCGCAACGAAGGTTGGCTACCATGGATCGCCATTCTACTCTGTTTCTTGCTTTGATGGTGCAGGCTGTCATAGATTGACTTGTCCATCTTTTGATGTTACTCGTCCATGTTAGTGTTGGTCTGCCTCTGCCTCTTTTACCTTGTATTTTTCCTTCCAATGTTACTTTTAGTTAGCTGTTGTGTCTTTTAACATGCCCCAAAAATTTCATTTGTCTTGTCTTAATTGTATTTAGTAGTTCTCTTTTTATTTTTAGCTGTTTTAAAACTTCATAGTTTGTTATCTTTTCTTTCCATCCAATTCTACCTATTCTTCTATAAATCCACATTTCAAAGGCTTCAATTTTCTGTTCTGTTTTCTTGTCTAATGTCCATGTTTCTGCACCAAACAGGAATATTGAGAAGATGTAACATTTTACCATTCTTAGTTTCAGCCCTGTTGATATTTGTTTTGATGTTAGTATATTTTTCATGGCATTAAAATTACTTTTTGCCATACCTATTCTTTTGTTTATTTCAATTAGTACAATTTATATATACAATTTATTCGTTCAAAATCGTTGCTGCCAGATCGAATTGAGAAAACAGATAACCCATTCCTAATGGTACTTCAAAATAATTATACGGTTATCTCCCTTAGGTAATCATGTGATAAAACTAGTGCCAACTGTAGAGAAGGCCTGCGTGCGGCCCTATTAGCGTGACGTATTCAGCATTATGAGTAAGAGAGATTGTGGCACAGCCAACTATAGATTTACTTAGGCCTGCGGATTAAGAGGGAATTCTCGGAAAATCTCAAACCAGTGTGACGTTTTCAGATTTGCGAGCTGCAAAGTTTTGTCGTAGAGTGTTGTCAGACAACTACAGCTCGTATAGCTGAAAACGTCACACCAGTTGGAGGGTTTCCAGATTTTATTTTCCATTCGAGGGCCTTATTAAATCTTTAGTTGGCTGTGGATTAAGATGGCCGCATACAGAAAGATATACTCTACGGACAACTGGCAGATAGTAAAAGAACTAGGGGGCGTCCAAAACTTCGATTTGTAGATGTGTGTAAACGCGACATGAAGACTCTGAACATAAACCCTGCAGCATGGGAAGACATAGCTACAGACCACAATCTCTGGAAACACACTCTAAAGGTTCATCTCAAACAAGAAGCAGACAGATTCATAGAGAAAGAGATTACACGACGAAAGAAAAAAAAAAGAAAAAAATAGCATTTCTAGGGCCGCTGAAAAATCCAGTCAACTATGGCTGACGGACGCTACTATATGCAAAATATGACTGACGGAAGCTAATATAGTCAACTATGACTGACGGAGGCTACTATATGTAAAATATGACTGACGGAAGCTAATATAGTCAACTATGACTGACGGAGGCTACTATATGTAAAATATGACTGACGGAAGCTAATATAGTCAACTATGGCTGACGAAGGCTACTATATGTAAAATATGACTGACGGAAGCTAATATAGTCAACTATGGCTGACGAAGGCTACTATATGTAAAATATGACTGACGGAAGCTAATATAGTCAACTATGACTGACGAAGGCTACTATATGTAAAATATGACTGACGGAAGCTAATATAGTCAACTATGACTGACGAAGGCTACTATATGTAAAATATGACTGACGGAAGCTAATATAGTCAACTATGACTGACGGAGGCTACTATATGTAAAATATGACTGACGGAAGCTAATATAGTCAACTATGACTGACGGAGGCTACTATATGTAAAATATGACTGACGGAAGCTAATATAGTCAACTATGGCTGACGAAGGCTACTATATGTAAAATATGACTGACGGAAGCTAATATAGTCAACTATGGCTGACGAAGGCTACTATATGTAAAATATGACTGACGGAAGCTAATATAGTCAACTATGACTGACGGAGGCTACTATATGTAAAATATGACTGACGGAAGCTAATATAGTCAACTATGAAGGACGGAGGCTACTATATGTAAAATATGACTGACGGAAGCTAATATAGTCAACTATGACTGACGGAGGCTACTATATGTAAAATATGACTGACGGAAGCTAATATAGTGAACTATGACTGACGGAGGCTACTATATGTGAAATATGACTGACGGAAGCTAATATAGTCAACTATGACTGACGGGGGGTACTATATGTAAACTATGACTGACGGAAGCTAATATTGTCAGCTATGACTGACGGAAGCTAATATAGTGAACTATGACTGACGGAGGCTACTATATGTAAACTATGACTGACGGAAGCTAATATTGTCAGCTATGACTGACGGAAGCTAATATAGTGAACTATGACTGACGGAGGCTACTATATGTAAACTATGACTGACGGAGACTACTATATGTAGACTATGACTTACGGAGACTGCTACTAGTTGGCTGTGGGTTGTAGGTAGGAAACTGTCAGTCATCAATAGTTCGCAATATGGAAACTTGACCAGGCGAGGTCAGGTTAGAAGCGTTTTACTCGTTAGCCATAATTTCCATTTCTTTCTTTAATCAAACATTGGCCGTTGTGGCAACGAATTCTACCTTTGTGTCCGCTCCTCTTTGCTTCATCACTTCCTCTATTACATTCCAGAGTATATTTATATTTCGTCTTTCGAGAATATGACAAGGGGTAGGGTTCGATCCCAACCGACGGGATCCGGTTCACCCAGCCTTAATTGGGTACCGGCTTTTTTTCTGAGAAAGCAAAGCGGCACATGCGTAATACCGACCACATTACCCCAAAAATCATGTGCTGAAGGTCTGTAAGATTGATGGTCACTAACACCATATTCCCTATACGCCGCTTGGCGTGACGGGGGTACTTTACTGTACTTTTTTATACACCATTAAGCAAATAAGAAAACCCTTTTTTCCACACAAACTGTAAACATATTTAATATAACGACATATATGGCGGCGCATTACACATTATATGAAGCTAACTGCAGAACATTAACTCGGAATATATATCTCGACACTCTATGGTACAGAAGGTTACATATCAAGGAAAAAGCAGAGATCGCAGTCTACCACAAACGAGCTGTACATCTACTACAACGTTTGCTCATGTACGACCAGTTAAGCAAGATTCTGTGACAGATAAACAGGAGCCAGTGGTGGTGTGTACTAAACACTCCAAAGTATGGTGACAGCTTTACAAGGAAGGAACACAACACAATAATGACGTTACGGCCTGTGGCCTTCTTCAGAATACAAGGACAACGACAACAAACGGTGAAGCACAATTATCTATAACTACATGTTAGATGATCAAGTGGAGGGCGAGGAAAGTAGGATGTTGAAATAAGAAAGGAGAGAGAAGAGAGAAATGATTACTACATGAGGAGAGGTAGGATGGGCGTCAAGATATATAAAATATGAAAAGAGAAAAATGTATCATAAAATACACTTAGCTTAAAACAGCAAGTCTGCCCTCCGTGCTGGAAACATCAGAATGACTTGGAGTTTTAAGGATGTGTCTAGAAAGTAACACGTGACTGAAACACGTGGAACACATCAGAATGACGGAATCTGACAGATAAACACTACAC
>JAVIAB010000088.1:58639396-58646896 GCA_032433765.1 Megaustenia siamemsis | reverse complement strand
TCAGGTAAAGATAACTTAATCCTCTACTCCGATACTCTCAGTTAAAAGATAACTTAATCCACTACTCCGATACTCTCAGTTAAAAGATAACTTAATCCACTACTCCGATACTCTCAGGTAAAAGATAATAAAATGAAATAATCATGAAAATGAACTGAAAAAAAAATGAAAAGAATGCTGAATGAAATAAATGTTTGTTCAATTTCTGAAGGATTACTGAATATAAAAAAAAATAGAATATTATAAAACAAAGAAAAGAAAGAGGAGAAACGAAGTGGGATGGGGGGGGGGGGATTGTGCCCAGTTCACGAGGTATATATTTTTGTGGAAGGGCAGAAGCCGAGTATGGATCGAGAGGAGACAGATTGTCCGAGTGAAGCCCGATCAATGCTTGAAGACGAAAGTAGAAGACTCGTTTTGCTGGAAAAAACTGATGCAAACGACAAGATTCTCCCCCGCCCCCTTCCCCCCTCTCGGTTTTACAGACGACCAGCAGCCCTCGAAGATGGAGTAAGCCTCGTGCAGGATTTAAGTATGGGCCGAAATGGGGTTTGGGAAAAATGGGGTGGGAAAGTGGGGGTGTGGGCAATGATTGATGGGTTGTGGGTTGTGGGGGATGGCGGTGTACAATTTGGAAGTGTCTGGCAGAAAACAACGTCGGGTGGTCGGATTTGTTGACATGGTTATAGTTAGAGGAGACTAGCGTTTTGGCAAGATTGACTGCCCCTAAGGTAAATAGTCAGGAAATATATTCTATCATGCTCAGATATCGAAGACTAAGATGGCTGGGGCACGTCCAGCGAATGGAAGAAAAGCGCATCCCCAGGCAAATACTATATGGTGAACTAACACACGGAAAAAGACAAATCAGCAGACCTAAACTACGATATAGAGATATCTGTAAATCATCTCTGAAGGACTTCTCCATATGTTAATATGACTGGGAACATCTGGCAAGTGATCGCACATCATGGAGAGCATGTTTAAGGAATGGTATAACATTATTTGAGACTGTGCTAAGGTAAAACTTAGAAGAGAAAAGACTCATGAAAACGGATGGAAAATCCTGTGGGTCAGTGAGCCTGACTTGTTCATTCTATGACCGTGTGTGTTTGTCAAACATTGGTAGAATTAGCCACGAGAGAAGCTGTTCCGCAAAAACAAAACCTCAAAAAAATACACAATAGCCTCCACTAGACCCCTGACAAGACGAAAATGCCATACAATATTCTATCGTACAGGGGGTGAATTATAACATACAACCGTAATCCGACCAGGAAAAGATTTCTTAATGGAATATTAGAAACACTAGGAAACAACAGCAGCATAGTCAAGCAGAAGAGCAAAAGATACATTGACCGCGCAGTATATCTCAGCTCGTCGCAGAATAAAGGCAAATAAGGAAGGCAAGTTGAAGCTGGATTATTTGGAGGTGAGGTGGTCAGTGCTCAGCTTATATATATATATATATAAAAAAAAAGTAAATTACCCCCGTCACGCCAAGTGGCGTATAGGGAAATATGGTGTTAGTGACCCTATATTTTACAGACCTTCAGCACATGATTTTTGGGGTAATGTGGTCAGTATTACGCCCGTGCTGCTTTACTTTCCCAGAAAAAAAATCCGGTACCCATTTAAGGCTGGGTGAACCCGGAAGCCGTCGGTTGGGATCGAACCCTACCCCTTGTCCGTGGTAGTCCAGTTCACTAACCACTGAGCTATCGCGGCTCTCATATATATATATATACATATTAAAAAAATATATATATATACATACACACACACACATATGTATACACAAACATACATATATATATATATATGTATATATATATACAAACACATACACACATATATATACAAACACATACATATTTATTTATATATATATGCATTCACCCATATATATTATATAGGTCTGTGCGTTCTCGCACGGTTGTATATACGTATAGACATTGCCAGCAATGTTGTAGTTGAGGTAGCCTACACAATATCCCCCCACCCACCCCCTAATATTTTTAGAACCCTTCCATATATGTTTTGGCCCTCCCATTAGCTGGTCAACTACACCGGGTATCCTGCGCGGACTAGCCAGCGTTCATTTTCCTCCTGACCGCAGCGCATTACGAAGGGAAGACATGTTTATTTCTCTTTCTAGTTCAATACTATTTTGTTTTAAACACTTAATTATTAGCTAGCTTTGTAGATCTCATTTTATTTACTTACTCTAATAGTCTGTGTGCGTGTTGTATGTTGCTCCTGCTGAAGGCATACTGAGCAGAAACGTTGTTCAAATTTGTGTCGTCCATTAATTACGTAGTTCTTTAACCATACAATTTTTTAAATATTTTTTTTCATTGCTCCTTAACAACCAGCTTTACTGCAGCTCGCATTTTTTATGAATTTCTTTGCCTTGATCCATAATTTTACAGAAGAATGTTGAGAATACCATGGACAACTAAGAAGAGTAATGTAAACGTTCTGAAACAGGTCAAAGCAAAAAGAGAGCTAATTTCCAATATTAGGAAGAAACAATCATCATTTTTTGGCCATGTAATGAGAAGAGAAAAAGAAAATATAATGTAACAACTGGGAAAATTAAGGGACGAAGAGATAGAGTGAAGCAAAACAAATAGTTTTTAGAGTGAAGAAAAAAAATACCAGACAGCTTAAGAGAATGGCTTAGCAGAAGGTCAACAACAGAAATGATGAAAAAACTGTCGAGATCGAAAGTTGTGGAGAGACATGATCACTTCCCCCAGCAGGCCCGGTACTTGATGATGATGATGATCCTTAATTAACTAATAACTCTTCCATTAAGTTAGCAATCTACCTAGCTAGCTACATAACAAAATAACTATTAACTTTGTTATTAAAATAGCGAGCTACATAACAAAATAACTATTAATTTTTTTATTAAAATAGTGAGCTACATAACAAAATAACTATTAACTTTGTTATTAAAATAGCGAGCTACATAACAACATAACTATTAATTTTTTTTTATTAAAATAGTGAGCTACATAACAAAATAACTATTAACTTTGCTATTAAAATAGCGAGCTACATAACAAAATAACTATTAACTTTGTTATTAAAATAGCGAGCTACATAACAAAATAACTATTAACTTTGTTTATAAATAGCGAGCTACATAACAAAATAACTATTAATTTTGTTATTAAAATAGCGAGCTACATAACAAAATAAACTATTAACTTTGTTATTAAAATAGCGAACTACATAACAAAATAACTATTAACTTTCTTTTTAAACTTGCGAGCTACGTAACAAAATAATTAATAACTTTGTTACTCGCTGCCAAGGAAAATAACTAACTAATAACATTTCTTATTTACCTACTCAAAGCGTTGAAATCATCAAACTGGTCTTGGTACAAGAATTAGGGCTACAGCCTAATCAATTGTCCTGTCCTTATCTTTCCTGACGATCTCTGGGTAACATTACTAAGTTTCCATTATCAATAATTGATACCCTCATTACTGAGCCTTTGAAAATACAGCGGCATCTTTTTTCTTTACTCTCACTTTCTATTTTATTTCTTTTTTCTTTCTTCCTTTTAGATCTTAATATTTCACATCTTTTACCCTTTTATTTTTCTCATTTTTCTCTAAGTATTTTCGTATTACCTAAGTCTCTGTTCCTGTTTGGCTTGTTATAAATCTCGAACATCTTCTTCTTCTTCGTCTGTTCTATACCACATCTCTCTTTTTCACATCTTCTTACTTTTCGTTTGTTCTATACCACATGTCTCTCTCTTTCACATCTTCTTACTTTTCGTTTGTTCTATACCACATCTCTCTCTCTTTCACATCTTCTTACTTTTCGTTTGTTCTATACCACATCTCTCTCTCTCTTTCACATCTTCTTTCTTTTCGTTTGTTCTATACCACATCTGTCTCTCTTTCACATCTTCTTACTTTTCGTTTGTTCTATACCAGATCTCTCTCTCTCTTTCACATCTTCTTACCTTTCGTTTGTTCTATACCACATCTCTCTCTCTTTCACATCTTCTTACTTTTCGTTTGTTCTATACCACATCTCTCTCTCTTTCACATCTTCTTACTTTTCGTTTGTTCTATACCACATCTCTCTCTCTTTCACATCTTCTTACTTTTCGTTTGTTCTATACCACATCTCTCTCTCTCTCATTCACATCTTCTTACTTTTCGTTTGTTCTATACCACATCTCTCTCTCTCTCTCTCTCTCTTTCACATCTTCTTACTTTTCGTTTGTTCTATACCACATCTCTCTCTCTTTCACATCTTCTTACTTTTCGTTTGTTCTATACCACATCTCTCTCTCTTTCACATCTTCTTACTTTTCGTTTGTTCTATACCACATCTCTCTCTCTTTCACATCTTCTTACTTTTCGTTTGTTCTATACCACATCTCTCTCTCTCTTTTACATCTTCTTCCTCTTCGTTTGTTCAATACCACATCTCTCTCTTTCACAGCGTCTTCCTCTTAGTTTGATGTATACCACATCTCTCTCTCTTTCACATCTTCTTCTTCGTCTATTCTATACCCACCTCTCTCTTTCACATCTTCATCTTCGTCTATTCTATACCCACCTCTCTCTTTCACATCTTCATCTTCGTCTATTCTATACCCACCTCTCTCTTTCACATCTTCATCTTCGTCTATTCTATACCCACCTCTCTCTTTCACATCTTCTTCCTCTTCGTCTGTTCTATACCACATCTCTCTCTTTCGCATCTTTTTCCTCTTCGTCTGTTCTATACCACATCTCTCTCTTTCACATCTTCTTCCTCTTCGTCTGTTCTATACCACATCTCCCTTTCACATCTTCTTCCTCTTCGTCTGTTCTATTCCACATCTCCCTTTCACATCTTCTTCCTCTTCGTCTGTTCTATTCCACATCTCCCTTTCACATCTTCTTCCTCTTCGTCTGTTCTATACCACATCTCCCTTTCACATCTTCTTCGTCTGTTCTATTCCACATCTCCCTTTCACATCTTCTTCCTCTTCGTCTGTTCTATTCCACATCTCCCTTTCACATCTTCTTCCTCTTCGTCTGTTCTATTCCACATCTCCCTTTCACATCTTCTTCCTCTTCGTCTGTTCTATTCCACATCTCCCTTTCACATCTTCTTCCTCTTCGTCTGTTCTATTCCACATCTCCCTTTCACATCTTCTTCCTCTATTCTATACCACATCTCCCTTTCACATCTTCTTCCTCTTCGTCTGTTCTATACCACATCTCCCTTTTACATCTTCTTCCTCTTCGTCTGTTCTATTCCACATCTCCCTTTCACGTCTTCTTCCTCTTCGTCTGTTCTATACCACATCTCCCTTTCACGTCTTCTTCCTCTTCGTCTGTTCTATACCACATCTCCCTTTCACGTCTTCTTCCTCTTCGTCTGTTCTATTCCACATCTCCCTTTCACATCTTCTTCCTCTTCGTCTGTTCTATTCCACATCTCCCTTTCACATCTTCTTCCTCTTCGTCTGTTCTATTCCACATCTCCCTTTCACATCTTCTTCCTCTTCGTCTGTTCTATACCACATCTCCCTTTCACATCTTCTTCCTCCTCGTCTGTTCTATACCACATCTCCCTTTCACATCTTCTTCCTCTTCGTCTGTTCTATACCACATCTCCCTTTCACATCTTCTTCCTCTTCGTCTGTTCTATACCACATCTCTCTCTTTCACATCTTCTTCCTCTTCGTCTGTTCTATTCCACATCTCCCTTTCACATCTTCTTCCTCTTCGTCTGTTCTATACCACATCTCCCTTTCACATCTTCTTCCTCTTCGTCTGTTCTATACCACATCTCCCTTTCACATCTTCTTCCTCTTCGTCTGTTCTATACCACATCTCCCTTTCACATCTTCTTCCTCTTCGTCTGTTCTATACCACATCTCTATTTCATATCAAGTCAGTGAAAGGTGATCACAGTTTTTATTGAGTGAAGGTCAGTGCTTGCTTGCATTCGCCCTGTGACTAAAGTATTACACCTCCTCTTTTATTATCCGTCCTAAATATGACGTTAAATGGGCGTATCTGCGTTGTGTTGTGGTTTTCAGTATAATTATGATGTTTGCGCCTCTATTCCCAACACACCGACTTCAGCACTAGTGATGGTCAGCAAAAGGTGATTACATTTTTTTTTTTGTGTGAAGGTCAGTGAAAATAGAAACAATGTGGAAAACAAGAGACTAAATAATTCAAAGAATTAACAAATAGAACACAAAACAAAATGTTCGAGCCCTAATGATACTATTGGGCAGCGTATAGGACGACCAGTGTTGTGAAGAAAGAGACTGAAATGTTATTGGTCTTTGTCTGAGTAAAGTGGTGGTGGCCCTAGGAAAGATAGACACACAAGGACAAAACAGAGAAAACTGAAGAAATATCTGAAAGATTGTAAAAAAAAAAACACCAAAATACAAAGATGTGAGGAGGTATGCCGTGAAGCAGCTGTTTAACAATGTTGTGGTAGCAGATTTCGATTAAAGACAGATTAACTACAAAACTAAAGAGGGAGGGAGATTACCACAGAAGAACCATCTGGTCAGCTACGATGAAGCCAAATCCATCATCAAAGGCCAGTTTCATGAAAAATGGAAACGAGAACAACCAAAGTATAACGAGAGGGACGGATACCACCAACTATCAAGGAGGGATCAAGTCATCATACTTCGTCTCCGCACTGGCCACAACAGAATGAGAAACCACGTGTTCACCAAATTCAAAATAGGAACTACCAGCCAATGCCACTGTACACTGGACAATATGACTACAAAACATGTTCTACAGGATTGTCCCCAGTACACAGACCTGAGGAGGACAATGTGGTCCACACCCACCTCCCTGGAAGAGAAATTATGCGGGGCAATCGAATCATTTAACCAGACAGCTGCCTTCATAAGAGAGTCCGGAATCCTAGTCTGATTGAGTCTTGATCGCAGGAGAAGAAGAAGTAAAGGTTGTCCCATAGCACGTAACGTTGAGTAATGAAGTGATAGGAGACTTCGTTATACTAAGTTGAAGCTTTATGAGGTGGGATGGCAAGTTTTCTTACACGCTATCTTTTCTTTCCAAATAATCCCTCTGGTACCCATTTACAGTGGCTGGGTGGACCAAACGAGCCTGTTATGGTCGAAAATAATGTTTGCCTCAAATGGCGTTTGATTCCTTGAGCGTTTTATGGTGAGGCGAGTGACTGACATCACCGGATTCTCAGATCTTGTCACTCAGTACTCACTCTAAATCCATCTTTATTAAAATATCGTCCGCTACATAACTTTCTTCTTCTTTCTTTCAGTTCCCTATGGAGCATAGATCTTTAACAAGCACTTTCAGCTTCCTGTGGAGCATAGATCTTTAACAAGCACTTTCAGCTTCCTGTGGAGCATAGATCTTTAACAAACACCTTCAGCTTCCTGTGGAGCATAGATCTTTATTAAACACTTTCAGCTCCCTCCGGAGCATAGATCTTTAACAAACACTT
>JAVIAB010000088.1:57816896-57891896 GCA_032433765.1 Megaustenia siamemsis | reverse complement strand
AGAGAGTAACAAACGTGTACACGTTGAGAGAGTAACAAACGTGTATAAGTTGGGATAGTAACAAACGTGTAGAGGTTTTAAGAATAAGAAGTACACATATTGACTCATGTACAAAAGTTGACAGATTGACCGATGTACACAAGTTGACAGATTGACCCATGTACATAAGTTGACAGATTGACCTATACACCTAAGGTGGAAGACGCACATAAGAAAATCACGTACTCACGTTGGATTGTCCCACCTTGAGAAGTTTGTCTCGGATTTCCCAGCTAAAAGCTCCCGGGTTTTCACGTTTGTATCCCTCGATCCGACCTTCAATGTCAGGAGTTGCAACTCTAGGCTTGCTGCCACCGATAACCCCTGGTCTTATGCTTCCGGTCTCCTGGTAGCGCTGCAGAATCTTGGATACACACCTGAGAGAAATATAATGATACACACATGACAGAAATAGAGTGAAATACGCCCGAGGGAGATACAATGCTACACACATGGCAGAAATAGAGTGATTCACCCCTGATAGAGATACAATGCTACACACATGACAGAAATGGAGTGATTCACGTTTGAGAGAGATACAATGCTACACACATGACAGAAATTGAGTGATTCACGCCTGAGAGAGATACAATGCTACACACATGGCAGAAATAGAGTGGTGATTCACGTTTGAGAGAGATACAATGCTACACACATGACAGAAATGGAGTGATTCACGCCTGAGAGAGATACAATGCTACACACATGGCAGAAATAGAGTGGTGATTCACGTTTGAGAGAGATACAATGCTACACACATGACAGAAATGGAGTGATTCACGCCTGAGAGAGATACAATGCTACACACATGACAGAAATTGAGTGATTCACGCCTGAGAGAGATACAATGCTACACACATGACAGAAATAGAATGATTCACGTTTGAGAGAGATACAATGCTACACACATGGCAGAAATAGAATGATTCACGTTTGAGAGAGATACAATGCTACACACATGACAGAAATAGAATGATTCACGTTTGAGAGAGATACAATGCTACACACATGGCAGAAATAGAATGATTCACGTTTGAGAGAGATACAATGCTACACACATGACAGAAATAGAATGATTCACGTTTGAGAGAGATACAATGCTACACACATGGCAGAAATAGAATGATTCACGTTTGAGAGAGATACAATGCTACACACATGACAGAAATAGAATGATTCACGTTTGAGAGAGATACAATGCTACACACATGGCAGAAATAGAGTGATTCACGCCTGAGAGAGATACAATGCTACACACATGACAGAAATAGAGTGATTCACGTTTGAGAGAGATACAATGCTACACACATGACAGAAATAGAATGATTCACGTTTGAGAGAGATACAATGCTACACACATGACAGAAATAGAGTGATTCACGTTTGAGAGAGATACAATGCTACATACATGTCAGAAATAGAGTGATTCACGTTTGAGAGAGATACAATGCTACACACATGGCAGAAATAGAGTGATTCACGCCTGAGAGAAGTACAATTAAAAACAGATGACATAAAATATAGTGTTATACACCTGAGAGAAATACAATGATACACACCTGAAAGATGTACAATGATACACACCTGAGAGCTGTACAGTGATACACACCTGAAAGATGTACAATGACACACACCTGAGAGAAATACAATGATGCACACCTGAGAGAAATACAGTGATATACACCTGAGAGAAATACAGTGATACACACATGAGAACTTTACAATGATACACACATGAGAGCTGTACAGTGATACACAGCTGAGAGGAATATAATGAAACACACCCTGAGAGCTGTACAATGATACACACCTGAGAGTTGTACAATGATACACAGCTGAGAGAAATATAGTGAAACACACACTGGAAGCTATACAATGATACACACCTGAGAGTTAATCAATGATACACACATGTGAGCTGTATTTAAGTGTTTTTGGTGTATAGTTTCATTATTTCATTCATATGTGCTAGGTGTATAGTTTCATTATTTCATTTAGATGTACTAGGTCAATAGTTTCATTATTTCATTTAGATGTGCTAGGTCTATAGTTTCATTATTTCAATTAGATTTGCTAGATTTATAGTTTCATTATTTCAGTTAAATGTGCTAGGCCTTAAAGTTTCATTATTTTAGTTAGAAGGGCTAGGTCTTGCAGTTTCAATATTTCAGTTAAATGTGCTAGGTCTAAAGTTTCACTATTTCAATTACATGGGCTAGGCCTTATAGTTTCATTACTTCAGTTAGGTGTGCAATGTCTATAGTTTCATTACTTCAGTTAGGTGTGCAATGTCTATAGTTTCATTAATTCAGTTAGATGTTCTAAGTTTGTAGTTTCATTATTTAAATGAGATGTTCTTGGCGTATAGTTTCATTATTTCTATGTTTCTTGGCGTGTAGTTTCATTATTCCAGTTAATGTCCTAGATTTGGTTAACGTCCAGGGTGATGTTGATTTGGTCGTTGATGAGTGTCAGCTCCAGGAATTCTGAAATTAAAAGCGGTTATGTCTCCAGGAGCAGCGACCCTGCCTGGCCTATCACGTGACATGAAGAGTCACATTGGCACAAGTAACGGAATAACTTATCTACTTCAGCTTTATGTTTTATGCTGTCACCTGCGGGACATCCATTCCATGCAACGTATTCTTGTCTTCACGTTGTACTGCCATCTGCGGGACATCCATTCCATGCAACGTGTTCTTGCCTTCACGTTGTGCTACCGCCTGCGGGACATCCATTCCATGCAACGTGTTCTTGCCTTCACGTTGTGCTGCCGCCTGCGGGACATCCATTCCATGCAACGTGTTCTTGCCTTCACGTTGTGCTGCCACCTGCGGGGCATCCATTCCATGCAACGTGTTCTTGTCTTCACGTTGTGCTGCCACCTGCGGGACATCCATTCCATGCAACGTGTTCTTGTCTTCACGTTGTGCTGCCACCTGCGGGACATCCATTCCATGCAACGTGTTCTTGCCTTCACGTTGTGCTGCCACCTGCGGGGCATCCATTCCACGCAACGTGTTCTTGCCTTCACGTTGTGCTGCCACCTGCAGGACATCCATTCCATGCTGTTTTAGTCCTGATCTTACCTATACCACTTCACGATTGACAATTTTTATGAGATCTGATGAACGTGTTCATGTCTTCAAGTTGTGCTGACCCGGTTCTTTGCTGTACAAAGTTGTACTTCTGGTGAATGGGATTTCCTGCTTACTTCGCACAGGTCGACAGCCAAGAACCGTGTCATGCGTTATGGCCCGGAACATTCGTCTTCATCACAGTATTGCCGTCACTATTTTTCTAGCATTAAAGTTACCATGACCCCGCTACAAGGCAGTAATGTTTGCAGTCAGAGCTGGCTCTCCCCCCCAGATAAACGTGTCTTTCCTACCAGGTGTTATACCAAGTGTTAGTTTTCTTTAATAGAGAAAAGTGTCTTTCCTACCAGGTGTTATACCAAGTGTTAGTTTTCTTTAATAGAGAAAAGTGTCTTTCCTGCCAGGTGTTATACCAAGTGTTAGTTTTCTTTAATAGAGAAAAGTGTCTTTCCTGCCAGGTGTTATACCAAGTGTTAGTTTTCTTTAATAGAGAAAAATGTCTTTCCTGCCAGGTGTTATACCAAGTGTTAGTTTTCTTTAATAGAGAAAAGTGTCTTTCCTGCCAGGTGTTACACCAAGCGTTAGTTTTCTTTAATAGAGAAAAGTATCTTTCCTACCAGCTGTTATACCAAGTGTTACTTCTCTTTAATAGAGAAAAGTGTCTTTCCTACTAGGTACTGTACCAAGTTGTACTTCTCTGTACTTCTCTTTTTTCCTACCATATATATGATTGCAAAAGGTCGGGTTCGATCCTGATCGATGGCTTCCGGGTTCACCCAGCCTTAGATGGGTACCGGATTTTTTCTGGGAAAGTAAAGCGGCACGGGCGTAATACCGGCCACATTACCCCAAAAATCATGTGCTGAAGGTCTATAAAAATTATGGTCACTAACACCATATTCCATTTACGCCATTTGGCGTGACGGGGTTCTTTACTTACTTTACCTATAAGACTGTTGTTGTTTATAATCTGACTTTTGTTGTTCATTATTTGACTGTTGTTTTATCAACATCTAACTGTTGTTGTTCAGTTTCTGAATGTTGATGTTCAAGTCGTCATCAGCTAAATCGCCTATGTTGCCGTACCGAACACCATCTGGACCAGAAGCAGTGTTGTGTGACCTTTTAAGTGTCGTGCGAATGGTATCAGTTGTGATTGTGAGATCTTCTCCCAGCACTACATCCTCACACAATTCTGAAAGAGACCCCCGTATCCTCATTCTGACAGCCACATTTCTTTGGTCAGTCTTCTCAATGTAGCGGACAAGCAGGACATTCCCTTTGCTCTCATCAGATTTGTGCCATATCTGGCCTGTGTTCTGGAAGTCTGGTATGCCTCTTTGTCGTGTTGTGCTATTCATGCTCCGATGAAGGCGCCAGAATGTGGTTAGCGATTTTTCTGAGCACACTTTTTTTTTACAGAAATCATCCCACTTGGCATTCTTAGTCTGCTTAGCACATCGTTTAAAGTGCACCATTTTTTTGTCGACCTCTTCTCTAAGACGCTTCAAGATCTCAGGTTGTTTTCTTCCATTCTTTAAAATTTCTGAATGCGTTTGTTCAATATGTGAAGGTTGTTCAATATGTAAAAGTTGTTCAATATGTGAAAGTTGTTCAATATGTGAAAGTTGTTCATTATGTGAATGTTGTTCAATATGTGAAAGTTGTTCAATATGTGAAAGTTGTTAAAATATGTGAAAGTTGTTAAAATATGTGAAAGTTATTCAATATGTGAAAGTTGTTCATTATGTGAATGTTGTTCAACATGTGAAAGTTGTTCAATATGTGAAAGTTGTTCATTATGTGAATGTTGTTCATTGTGTGAATGTTGTTCAATATGTGAAAGTTATTCAATATGTGAATGATGTTCATTATGTGAAAGTTGTTCAATATGTGAATGCTGTTCATTATGTGAAAGTTGTTCAATATGTGAATGGTGTTCATTATGTGAATGTTGTTCATTATGTGAAAGTTGTTCATTATGTGAATGTTGTTCATTATGTGAATGTTGTTCATTATGTGAAAGTTGTTCAATATGTGAATGCTATTCATTATGTGAAAGTTGTTCAATATGTGAATGTTGTTCATTATGTGAAAGTTGTTCATTATGTGAATGTTGTTCAATATGTGAATGTTGTTCATTATGTGAAAGTTGTTCATTATGTGAATGTTGTTCAATATCTGACTGTTGTTGTTTAATATATGACTGTTGTTGTTCAATATCTGACTGTTGTTGTTCAATATCTGACTGTTGTTGTTCAATATCTGACTGTTGTTGTTCAATATCTGACTATTGTTGTTCAATATCTGACTGTTGTTGTTCAATATCTGACTGTTGTTGTTCAATATCTGACTGTTGTTGTTCAATATCTGACTGTTGTTGTTCAATATCTGACTGTTGTTGTTCAATATCTGACTGTTGTTGTTCAATATCTGACTGTTGTTGTTCAATATCTGACTGTTGTTGTTCAATATCTGACTGTTGTTGTTCAATATCTGACTGTTGTTGTTCAATATCTGACTATTGTTGTTCAATATCTGACTGTTGTTGTTCAATATCTGACTGTTGTTGTTCAATATCTGACTGTTGTTGTTTAATATCTGACTGTTGTTGTTCAATATTTGACTTTTGTTGTTCAAAGTCGGACTGTTGTGTGTTGTCAGCATTCACAGCAGTCCCTAAAACGCCGAAGACAACACATAGATCTAAAGTTACCCATGGGACACACGTAGCTGCCTGCTGATAACGCAGGGGCGAACCCCTTGTGCTGCCATCTCAACGATTTTGAGTCTGACATTGTTTGGCAGTGGGCGCCCGTTGATGAAAACGCCCCCAAGTTGGTTCATCCGACCTTGACCTGTTGTGAGAAACGAAGACAAAGTTATGAATGTCTGTAAGCGTTGCATAGAAACAAACAACAGAAGAAAACATTCAAACATACTGATTCGAGAGTTTATTGTTACAAAGATATACGAAGGACTTATAAGGACTGTAAGGATTTATATCATCATCATCATCATCATCATCAAGTACCGGGCCTGCTGACGTAGGTGATCATGTCTCTCCACAACTTTCGATCACGACGGTTATCATTTCTGTTGTTGATCTTCTGCCAAGCCATTCTCTTAAGCTGTCTGGTATCTTTTCTCTTTGCTTCCCTCTATCTCTTCGTCCCTCAATTTTCCCAGTTGTTACAATATATTCTAGCTACTCTCTTCTCATTACATGGCCAAAAAAAAGGACGAAAGGCTTGTTACAAAGATATACAATTAGCAAGAAAATTTAGGTTTAAATGAAATAAAGCCACCAGCAAACTGAGCTGAGAGCTGTCCGTCACTGACAGCTTAGAGAATGCTTCTGATTTGATGAACATTAAAGCTGGCCGAGACCATACTCCACCTCATAGTGGTGCCTCATACCTTTCACCTAGAAACAGACTAATTAGTCTGACCAAGTGAGTAAAGATCGTAAAGGAAGGAAAGCTTGCACCCGCAAATGTCATTTTGGGGACTGATTTGTCGGGCCGAAATGCTTAAATATCGCAACTTGTTGAAAGTTAACGACGCAACGTATCTACGACTGCGTAACGCTTAAAGATCGCGTCCATTTAAGGACTGACGGCGAGGCGAAGTTATCGATTTATGAACGCAGTGGGAAAGTGTTAGGTTAAACATATAGGTAAATTACTGGACAACTAAGTAGGGAGATTAGTGGACAAATAATTAGGGAAATTAGTGGACAAATAATTAGGGAAATTAGTGAACAAAAAATTAGGGAAATTAGTGGACAAATAAGTAGAGAAATTAGTGGACAAATAAGTAGGAAAATTAATTGACAAATAAGTAGAGAAATTAGTGGACAAAGAAGTATAACAATTAGTAGACAAATAATTAGGGAAATTATTGGACAAATAAGTAGGGAAATTAGTGGACAAATAAATAAGTAAATTAGTGGACAAAGAAGTATGAAAATTTGTGGACAAATAAGTAGGGACATTCGTGGATAATTATCATCATCATCCTTGAGTGCCATCTCCACATCGAAGGTTGGCTACCATGGAGCGCCATTCCACTCTGTCTCTTGCTTTGATGGTGCAGATTGTCATAGGTTGACTTTCCCATCTTTTTATGTTACTCGTCCATGTTAGTCTTGGTCTGCCTCTGCCTCTTTTACCTTGTATTTTCCCTTCCAATATTACTTTTATTAGGCTGTTGTGTCTTTTAACATGCCCTAAAAATTTCACTTGTCTTGTTTGAATTGTGCTTAGTAGTTCTCTTTTCATTTTTAGTTGTTTTAGGACTTCATCGTTTGTTTTCTTTTCCTTCCATCCAATTCTACCTATTCTTCTATAAATCCACATTTCAAAGGCTTCAATTCTCTGTTCTGTTTTCTTATCTAATGTCCATGTTTCTGCACCATATAGGAATATTGAGAAGATGTAAAGTTTTGCTATTCTTATTTTAGCCCTGGTGTTATTTGTTTTGATGATAGTATATTTGTCATGGCATAAAAATTACTTTATGCCATTCCTATTCTTTTGTTTATTTCAGTTGTACATTTTCCGTCACTGGTTTTAGTATGTCCTAGATAGTTGTAGTTCTGAACTGTCTCCAGGTCTATTTCTTCAATTTTGATATCCACTTGTGGGTTTTGTGCATTTTCTTTGTTTATGATCATAGTTTTAGTCTTTTTGATATTCATATCTAGTCAATATTTTTTGCTTGTCGTGTTTATTACATTAAGTTATTGTTGTAGATCTTTAGAATTTTCTGCTAGTAGAACAGTATCATCAGCATATCTTAGGTTATTGATTATCTTTCCATTAATGTTCAGGCCTGGCATCTCTGTGATGTTTATAAAGATTTGCTCGGTGTTTAGATTGAACAAGCTTGGTGATAGGATGCATCCTTGTCATACTCCTCTTTTTATATCAATGGGTGTAGAGTTCTTCTTGTTATAAATTTTTTATTGCTGTTTGCTCCCAATACAAATTACATATTAATCGTATGTCTGTGTCGTCCAGATTTATATTTTTTAGGCAGTCTATAAGTTGATTATGGTGTATTATATCAAATGCTTTTGGTGTAATCTATAAAGCAAGCATATATTGGTTTGTTTACTTTTATATACTTTTCAATAAATGTTCTATGGCTTCTTTTGTCCCACTGTTTTTCCTGAATCCAAATTGCTGCTCATTTTATCATCATCATCATCATGTGCTATACCGGTTGGCGTAGGCGATCATGCCCCTCCACAATCTTCTAACCACAGTGCATCGTATCAGTTCTGTTGTTGACTGTTTTCCATGCCATGACACCAAGCTATCCAGTGTTTTCTCTCTTTGTCGTCCGCGATCTCTCTTTCCTTTTATTTTGCCAGTTGTAACCAAGTATTCCAACTTTCCTCTTCTCATGATGTGTCCGAAAAATGTTGATTGCTTCTTTCTGATGTTTTTTAAATGCTCCCTTTTTGTGCAGGCCTCTTTGAGAACTTCCACATTGGTCTTTTTAGCTGTCCAGGCTCATTTTATACAGTATTAATTTTTTTCTGAATTCTTCCTTGTATAACTTTTAGTGAAAATTTTGGTTAGCTGGCTCATTAGGCTTATTGTTATACAATCACTGCATTCAACTGCACCATTCTTTTTAGGCAATGTAATGAGAGTTGATGTTTTCAGTTCATTTGGTATGTATTCTGTTTGGTATATGTCATTGCATATGCCTGTGATCACTTCAATGCCAAAATCTTATAGTGCCTGTATCATCTCTATCTGTATATTGTCAGGTCTTACTGCTTTTCCCTTTTTCATTGTTTTTATAGCTTTTTCCACCTCAGATTTTAAGATTTTATAGCCTGATGTACATTTAATAACTGGTTTCTTGTCCCTTTGATCATGAAATAGTTCTGTTATATATTCCTGCAATCTATATATAATATCTTTGTTGTCTGTTAGCATTCTTCCCACTTTGTTTACAATATATCCGCTTTCTGTAGCTTTTTTGTCTTTATTAGTCATTCTCTTTATTTATGTGAACATCCCTCTTAAATTTTGTTTACTTTCCATAGTTTCGACTTCTAGACATCTTTGGCTGAGCCAGTCTTCTTTTGCCTTTTTGCACATTTTGCGTATTTCATTATAAATTTCCTTGTAGCTGGCAGTGTTCTTTGCTGGTCTTCTTCTTCTATTTTTCTAAGATGTTGTCAGTTATCCATTTTTGTGTTTTGTTAATTTCCTTTTTGGGTAAGGTGTCACAGGATTCTTGTATGCTGTTTTTTATGCATTGCCATTTGGTTGTGACTTTTTCTTTTGGATTTTCTCTTCTATACTGCTCAATTCTTTCTTCTAGCAACTTGTGATATGTGTTCTTTACTTGTACTGTATAAGTTTTGTGAATAATAAAATAGGAAAATCAGTGGACGCATAAGTAGGGAAAAGAGTGGGCAAATAAGTAGGAAAAGAAGTTGGCAGATAAGCAGGAAATATAGTGGACAAATGAGTATAAAAATCAGTGGACAAGGGAGTTTGGAAAATAGCTTAAATATGTGTAGGAAAAATAGTGGCGAAAGGAGTAGGAAAAACAGTGGATAAAAGTAGAAAAAATAGTGGAGAAATAAGTAGCAAAAATAATGCGGAAATATGCAGGAAAAATAGTGTACAAATAAATAGGAAAAATAGTGGACAAAAGAGTTTGAGAAATAGTAGATAAAGGAGTAGGAAAAACAGCGATAAAAGTAGGAAAAATAGCGGAGAAACAGGCAGCAAAAATAATGCGGAAATAAGCAAGAAAAATAGTGTACAAATAAACAGGAAAATTAGTGGACAAACGAGAAGGAAAATTAGTGGACAAAGAAATAAAAAAAATAGTGGACAAATAAGTTGGAAAAATAGTGGATAAAACAAGTGGGAAAAATAGCGGGTAAACTTATTGTAAAAAATAGTGGACAAACTTATAGGTAAAATAGTGGAGAAACAAGTAGGAAATTTAATTGTTGTTGTTATGGGTCCAGAAGCCTGCGAGCTGACGCCCTTCGACCCAATGCCATGTACTGCAGGTATTTCTGAGTTCCCTTGTATTTGCGTACAAGGTGTTCCATTTATCAGGTCTTTGAGGAAGTAGAGTTACTCTGATGTCAGTGAGCATCATCATCATTTCCAACTACTGGTACATGGTCACTATTGCAATCTGCTCCTGGCCTTGTTTTAACAGATGTTAGCCTATTCCTGAATCTTCTCTATACCAGTATAAAATCAATTTGATTGTGTACTTTTTTATCTGGGCTTTGCCATGTCTATAGTCACCTAGGGTGTTGTTTGAACCAGATGTTGCCTATCATCATTTCATGTGTCTTTGGCCAATCTATCAATCTATCCCCTCTGTCAATTCTACTCTCCAAGGCCATGTCCTCCTGTCACATTTTGCACTTTAGCTGTTCCTACCTTTGCATTGAAATCCCATAATATAAAAGTTATTTCTTGGGATTTACACTGTTCCATGCTCATCTCTAGCTCGTTGTAAAAAGTCAAGCTTTAGACAGTCAAAAAGGTGATCTTCTACTGTCTCATGCGGGTGTACACAGAGTGGATATGCTGGAACTTGATATCGTTGTATTCTATTGATGTGATTGTTCAATGGTACATGATCGGTTCGAAGAATGAAGATGGTGGTTTGCTCTCTTCTTTGTAGGTCGTTAATGTTCTCATAGGGGTTTGGCTTATTCATGTATTTAACAGCTCTCTCTCTCTGTTTTTTTTTTGTCATGGTTCCTCCATCCAGCAAATCTTGGTACTATTAAAGTGTATGATTTGTTTGGTTGTGTTGAACTCTTTCAGGTTGGAAAGTTGTTATCAAAGCAACGGAAGAGATTTCACAGACAAAAGTTGTTATCAAAGCAACGGAAGAGATTTCACAGACAAAAGTTGTTATCAAAGCAACGAAAGAGATTTCACAGACAAAAGTTGTTATCAAAGCAACGGAAGAGATTTCACAGACAAAAGTTGTTATCAAAACAACGGAAGAGATTTCACAGACAAAAGTTGTCAGCTTTTTAAATATCCATGAACATGTTTATATTTCTCTAATACATTACATAAGCCTTATGAGTCACATGACTAAGATATTACTAAGAATCATCATGCGAAGAGTGCGAAACAAAATCAGTCCAGAAATTAGCGATGAACAGTGTGGTTTTGTTGAAGTTAAAGGAACGAGCAATGCCATTTATATCATAAGATCTTTAGTAGAAAGACCCATAGAGGTGAAAACAGATCTATACCTATGTTTCATAGATTATACCAAAGCATTTGACAAAGTAAAGCACCAAAAAATATTCAAAATTTTAGAAAGCATAAACGTAGACAGCAAAGATCTAAGAATAATAAAGAACATGTACTGGCAACAAACAGCGACCATAAGAATTGGAAACCAATTGGGAATGTTTCAACAAATAAAACAGGGTGTTAGACAAGGTTGTGTGCTGTCACCAGATTTGTTTAATATTTATAGTGAGATTATTTTAAGATCCATAAAGAGCATGCATGGAATAACAATTGGAGGTCATAATATAAATAATCTAAGGTATATGCTGATGATACAGTCTTAATCGCTAAGAGTGAAAATGAGTTACAAGAAATGTTGGACATTATAGAGAAAGAAAGCAAAAATAAAGGACTTATAATCTTATTTAGAATAAGTAAATCTGATTATATTTTATTTCTTTGCTAGTGTGGTATCAAAAACAGTATTCAGATGGTACACTGCTGTTTCTATGGCTGTTATTTCTGCTTCGTAATTGTTGCTGACGTCACCACACGAGCCACATAGTTCTTCTACTGCACCATCTGGATAATGTATCAACATTCAATATCCAGCTTTGATAGTTGCTTTTGTGGCTGCACCATCAGTGTAAACATGTATACAGATGTCTGGATAAGTATAGATGGATTTTCTTGTGGCGGTTATTATTGATACCGGGCCTGCACTTTTATCTACTCGGTTATATATTTGTGTTCAGACCTGAGAAGGACAACGTGGTCCACACCCACCTCTCTGGAAGAGAAACTATATGGGGCAATCGAATCGCTTAAACAGACAGCTGACTTCATAAGAGAGTCTGGAATCCTACTCTGATTGAGACTTGATCGCAGATATATATATATTTGTGTACATATTTATGTGTTTATATAACTTGCTTTATGTGACTATTTGGTATTTGGTGTTGATATATCTAATGACCCTTGATATTTGTGACTATTGATATTTGGTATTTGGTGTTGATATATCTAATGACCCTTGATATTTGTGACTATTGATATTTGGTATTTGGTGTTGATATATCTAATGACCCTTGATATTTGTGACTATTGATATTTGGTATTTGGTGTTGATATATCTAATGACCCTTGATATTTGTGACTATTGATATTTGATATTTGGTGTTGATATATCTAATGACCCTTGATATTTGTGACTATTGATATTTGATATTTGGTGTTGATATATCTAATGACCCTTGATATTTGTTGCCGTCTCTGAGGTAGCTTGTATTTTTCTTGTATGTTTCTGAAATGCCGCAAAGCTGAGATCTGTTTCATTCTTTGGTTTTTGGTCTTTCTCCATTCTTTTTTGTCTTTCATATAGCACATAGTGCCTTATTTCTTTTCATCCCTAATGTTCCACATTGCAGTGTATTTCATATGCTGCATTCGGCGTGGACCCCATTGCGTCACAGATGAGTCATCGTGCACTGTTTTGCATCCTGTGAAGTGACATGGTTGTGTTGTCATATGTTACTAGTAGCGAGCTACCGTGTTCCAGAGTAGAGCGAACTTAACCCAGCTATTGTTTTCTAAAACTTTATCTGCTTCCCTTTTCATAAATTGCAGTCTTCGTGTTGCTTTCTTAGTCAGGTTTTCTACGTTTCTTCAGGTTCAGTTGACGGTCTAGAATTACTCCTCAAAATAGGCGGTGCTCCTCTTTCTGTAGACCTCCCTGCTGGAGATTAGGTTTGATGTTTACCTAAGATGTTTTGTTACATCTCGTTTGCGATATTTAAACTGCCTTGTGTAAATTGATCTTTTGTTTTCACGTTTTACAGTTTCCTTCAATGTATTCTTCTTGATAAATTAGGAAGAAAATTAGTGAACAAATTAGCTGGAAAACAAATTAGCAAATCAGGAAGAAAATCGGAGCCGCGATAGCTCAGTGGTTAGTGAACTGGGCTACAAAGGACAAGGGGTATGGTTCGATCCCAACCGACGGCTTCCGGGTTCACCCAGCCTTTAGTGGGTACCGGATTTTTTTCTGGGAAAGTGAAGCGGCACGGGCGTAATACCGACCACATTAACCCAAAAATCATGTGCCGAAAGTCTGTAAAATCTTATGATCACTAACACCATATTCCCTACACGCCACATGACGGGGGTACTTTACTTTACTTAGGAAAAAAATTATTAGTAAAGAAACTTGTAGAAAAACTGATAAATTGACAGGAAAAATTAGCGGGAAAATAAAACAAAATATTTATGGTAACACTTATGTAGATAGTGACAGCTTTGCTAAAGAGGACACTGTGTAGAACATTCAAGCCGAAGATGAAATGAATATAGCAATACCTTTCATGAAAGCTTCTGGCTCCATCTTGGAAGTGTCCGTACATCACAACCGAATCACGCCATACTTCCCAGCAATAGATGTGTAGTCAGAAATATAATCAATGTTGGTGGCACGAAAGTCCAAGTCAAACTTAGACAAATTAGTTAGTTTTTGTGACGGTCAGTTATGAATGACGAAAACAGCGTCAGATATAGCGATGGTCAATTACGACTGATGGTAGCAGCGTCAGTTATAGGGACGGTCAGTTACGACCAATGATAATGGCGTCGGTTATAGCGACGGTTAGTTACGACCGATGATAATGGCGTCGGTTATAGATATGTAGTCACAAAAAAAGTCATGGCCGTCATTGGAAATTTTGTGTTTTTCTGATTCAGTGAAATATCTTCCTTTTATATCACAACAATGCCCATCTTAAGATCACAACAATGCCCACCTTAATATCACAACAATGCCCATCTTAATATCATAACAATGCACATCTTAATATCACAACAATGCACATCTTAATATCACAACAATGCACATCTTAATATCACAACAATGCACATCTTAATATCACAACAATGCACATCTTAATATCATAACAATGCCAATCTTAATATCATAACAATGTCCATCTTAATATCATAACAATGCCCATTTTAATATCATAACAATGCCCATCTTAATATCATAACAATGCCCATCTTAATACCACAACAATGCCCATCTTAATATCACAACAATGCCCATCTTAATATCACAACAATGCCCATCTTAATAGCACAACAATGCCCATCTTAATATCACAACAATGCCCATCTTAATATCACAACAATGCACACCTTAATATCACAACAATGCACATCTTAATATCACAACAATGCCCATCTTAATATCACAACAATGCCCATCTTAATATCACAACAATGCACATCTTAATATCACAACAATGCACACCTTAATACGACAAGTCGAACAAAATAATAACTTGAGATAAGAGGCAAGTATTGTCATTACGGAATAATTGTAATTTGATACAAGAACCATGTACAACTGACAGTGAAATAACTGCCATATGTAAATGACAGTGAAATAAGTGCCATATGTAAATGACAGTGAAATAAGTGCCATATATATAAATGACAGTGATATAAGTGTCATATACAATTGACAGTGAAATAAGAGCTATATACAATTGACAGTGAAATAAGAGCTATATGCAATTGACAGTGAAATAAGAGCTATATACAATTGACAATGAAATAAGAGCCATATACAATTGACAGTGAAATAAGAGCCATATACAACTGACAGTGAAATAAGAGCCATATACAACTGACAGTGAAATAAGAGCCATATACAACTGACAGTGAAATAAGAGCCATATACAACTGACAGTGAAATAAGAGCCATATACAACTGACAGTGAAATAAGAGCCATATACAACTGACAGTGAAATAAGAGCCATATACAACTGACAGTGAAATAAGAGCCATATACAACTGACAGTGAAATAAGAGCCATATACAACTGACAGTGAAATAATTCCAATTTGAAAAAAAGACGCAGCTATTGAACTCTTATCAAAATGACTGCTGTTATTTATTTAAAGTTGAAGCCTAAAACCAAAATTATCGATCAGGAACCTGACAACTGACGTCAGAACCAGCGAACTATAGTTGATCGAGCTCCTACTGTTGATCTCAAAAACAGGATGTTGACTTCATTCAAGAAAATAGGGGTTGGAAAAGTAGAGAGCGGGGGGGGGGGGAAGCGAGAGGGGAGGGAGAGAAAGATAGAGGAGCAGATAAGTTCCAACTGAAAGGAAAAAAATATGCCTTGGGATCGGATGTTGTTGGGCCGAAAGCGCTAATGTTACAGCAGAGTTATGGTGGGTGAACAGCGAGCTAGCGTGTTGTACATGCAAAGTAAGGGAAGTGTCTTCAACCGTTGACTTGAAGCTTGGATATCACAGCGAGACCTGAGAACAATTATCTGACTTAATTATATGAACTGAGACATTTATTTGACTGGATTATAACAACTGGGACATTTATGACTCGATTATAACAAACTGGGACATTTATGAGTCGATTACACCTACCGAGACATTTATATAACTCGATTATAACAATTGGGACAATTGCGTGACCCAATTATAATAACAAGGACCATTATATGGCTCGATTGCATCAACGGAACATTGATACAACTCAATTATAATAACACGGAAAGATAATCAATAACCTAAAATATGCTGATGATACTGTACTACTAGAAGAAAATCCTAATGATCTACAACAATTACTTAACGTAATAAACATGACAAGCAAAATATATGGACCAGATATGAATATCAAGAAGACTAAAACTATGATCATAAACAAAGAAAATTCTCAAGACCTACAATTAAATATCAAAGTTGAAGGAATAGGTTCAAATCTACAACTACCTGGGACATACTATAACCAGTGATGAAAAATGTACAACTGAAATAAACAAAAGAATAGGTATGGCAAAAAGTAATTTTAATGCCATGAAAAATATACTAACATCAAAACAAATAACACTAGGGCTAAAACTAAGAATAGCAAAATGTTACATTCCTATAGGGTGCAGAATCATGAACATTAGACAAGAAAACAGAACAGAAAATTGAAGCCTTTGAAATGTTGATTTATAGAAGAATAGGTAAAATTGGATGGAAAGAAAAGAAAACAAACGATGAAGTTTTAAACAACTAAAAATAAAAAGAGAACTGCTGAACACAATTAGAACAAGACAAATGAAATTTCTGGGGCATGTTAAAAGACACAACAGCCTAATAAAAGTAATATTGGATGGGAAAATACAAGGTAAAAGTGGCAGAGGCAGACTAAGACTAACATGGACGAGTAACTTCAAAAGATGGACAAGTCAACCGATGACAATCTGCACCATCAAAGCAAGAGACAGAGTGGAATGGTGCTCCATGGACTCGCAAATATCTCAATTACTCAAACAAAGCTGACAGTAAGATATAAAATAGTGTTTATTTGTGTATCATCATCATGTACCATACCGGTTGGCGTAGGCGATCATCTTCTTTCATACTTCTCTAACCACAATTCTGTTGTTGACTGTTTTCCAAGCCATGACACCAAACTATTTAGTATATGCTCTCTTTGTCGTCCGTGATCTCTTATTTCCTGTAATTTGCAAGTTGTAACCAAGTATTCCAACTTTTCTCTTCTCATGATGTGCCCGAAAAATGTCAATTGTTTCTTACTGATTTTTTAAATTTAGCTCCATATTTCTGTATACTTCCACTTTATTTATATTTGAAAAGTGTTCTCCCACTTTTTTGTTTCACTGCAAAGTCTTTGATGAGATTCTCAAAACAAATCTTATGTAACAAATCTGCTTCTATACTTAACAGAGAAAAGGCATTCAGCCTGACTTGTTCGATTTCATGACCCATGGCGGGGGTCTGCACTCACTGAGTACTCCTATTATTATTGTGTATATCATCATCATCATTATCTAGTGCCGGGCCTGCTGGCGTAGGTGATCATGTTTCTCCACAACTTTCGATCTCGACAGTTATTTATCATTTCTGTTGTAAACCTTCTGCCCAGCCATTCTCTTAAGCTGTCTCGTATCTTTTCTCTTTGCTTACCTCTATCTCTTCATCCCTCAGTTTCTCCAGTTTTTACAATATATTCCAGTTGTTCTCTTCTCATTACATGGCCAAAAAATGATGATTGTTTCTTCCTAATGTTGGAAATTAGCTCTCTTTTTGCTTTGACCTCTTTCAGAACATTTTCATTACTCTTCTTAGCTGTCCGTGGTATTCTCAACATTCTTCTGTAAAACCACATTTCTACAGACTCAAGTGATGTTTTTGTTTGTGTGTCCTATTGTCCATGAATCACATCCATATATTAAGACTGGCTCTACATAACATTTATTAAATCTTTTTCTTGTTTCTAATGTCAAAAATGGATTGCACAGTATCTTGTATGACTGTATATAAATCTGTATGTATATTTTTTTCCATTTAATGTGAGGGCCCTTTGTGATGCCCCCTTCTCTTGTTGCTCTATGATCGTGCTTAATTTGCTTGATCCACTCCAGCTGGCACAGAGGTCAAAATGTCAGGTTCGATCCTGATCGACGGCTTCCGGGTTCACCCAGCCTTAAATGTATAAGTTAAACTTATAAGAAAATTGTAACATTAACCAACAAACAATAAAGATATATTATAAAAATGGGTCAAACCTAAAATAAAAGTGTACAAGAAAAATTCATGAGAAGGATAGTCTATCTATCTATCTATCTATCTATCTATCTATCTATCTATCTATCTATCTATCTATCTATCTATCTATCTATCTATCTATCTATCTATCTATCTATCTATCTATCTATCTATCTATCTATCTATCTATCTATCTATCTATCTATCTATCTATCTATCTATCTATCTATCTATCTATCTATCTATCTATCTATCTATCTATCTATCTATCTATCTATCTATCTATCTATCTATCTATCTATCTATCTATCTATCTATCTCTATCTATCTATCTATCTATCTATCTATCTATCTATCTATCTATCTATCTATCTATCTATCTATCTATCTATCTATCTATCTATCTATCTATCTATCTGCCTGCCTGCCTGCCTGCCTGCCTGCCTGCCTGCCTGCCTGTCTGTCTGTCTGTCTGTCTGTCTGTCTGTCTGTCTGTCTATCTATCTATCTATCTATCCATTTTTGACAATAGAAACAAGGACTAGAGTCTACTTATTCGCTGAGAACTAATCGGGGCAAAACAAAACTCAACATTGAGGGGGAAGTCAGCGCAGATGAGGTTTATGAAGACTATTAATTCTAAATCTCTTGCTCTCCTGCAGGTCGGCTGGACTTACTCAAAGCGAAGAGAAATCATTTACCAATGTCTACAGATGATGACTTACAAGGGTCGGCTTTTTACGCCAAGTTGTAGATAACTGATTTCACGAATTAGAGTTTCGACTATTGAGAATCATAACTTACAAATTTCACGATTGAAACGCCTTAGAGTTATAATTATCCTACCCACGTGAAAACAAACATCAATTTCGCTAATTCCCACGGCTTGAAGAGATTTGCACGCTGGATTAACGCGTCAAGTACAGAAAAGATTAACACTTGTTCGCCACAAACAATCCGATAGATTCAACAATCCCCACACACGCCATTTGAAGGTATCCAATTCAATTATTCACACCCTAATGGGTTATCATCGCTTTATACGCGTGTAGACGATGATGGAGACGTCTTGGATGGCCAGGTGAATGCTGGGAAAGAACTTCCTTTGGCGTGTCTAGACTTAAAAGAACGTCTCTGATTGGTTAATTAATTAAGAGTCTCAGGCGTGGCCAATCACAGGAGAATGAGATAGGTGCCCTGGAGTGGGTGATTGACAGCTTGAAATAGACAGGTAGAATATGATGGCTTAGTTTGTGTGATGGTGACATCGCCACATCATAACAGAGTGGATATTGTCTCAAGTTTATTGCAAAGATGGAAGTCCACAGCAAAGTTATTGATATAACATGTCATTGGCGATGTACATTTTTGTATCAAAATAACGTGAAATAGAAGATGGGTTTTTTATATAAGGGCCATTTTGTACTGGTTCAAGGTGAACAGACATCCTAGATTATTAGCGTAACAGCTTTACATGACTAGTTCACATGGAACAGACATCCTAGATTATTAGTGTAACAGAACATTACATGACTAGTTCACAGGGAACAGACATCCTAGATTATTAGTGTAACAGAACATTACATGACTAGTTCACAGGGAACAGACATCCTAGATTATTAGTGTAACAGCTTTATATTACTAGTTCACATGTAATAGACATCCTAGATTATTAGTGTAACAGAACATTACATGACTAGTTCACATGGGACTGACATCCTAGATTATTAGTGTAACAGAGCTTTAAAACACTAGTTCACAGGGAACACAACCTAGGCCATTAGTGTAGCAGAGCTTTACATGACTAGTTCACAATGAACATGCAACCTAGGCCATTAGTATAGCAGAGCCTTACATGACTAGTTCACAATGAACATACAACCTAGAACATTAGTGTAGCAGAGCTTTACATGACTAGTTCACAATGAACATACAACCTAGGCCATTAGTGTAGCAGAGCTTTACATGACTAGTTCACAATGAACATACAATCTAGGCCATTAGTGTAGCAGAGCTTTACATGACTAGGTCACAATGAACATACAACCTAGGCCATTAGTGTAGCAGAGCTTTACATGATTAGTTCACAATGAACATACAACCTAGGCCATTAGTGTAGCAGAGCTTTACATGACTAGTTCACAATGAACATACAACCTAGGCCATTAGTGTAGCAGAGCTTTTCATGACTAGTTCACAATGAACATACAACCTAGGCCATTAGTATAACAGAGCTCTACGTGACTAGTTCACAATGAACATACAACCTAGGCCATTAGTGTAGCAGAGCTTTACATGACTAGTTCACAATGAACATACAACTTAGGACATTAGTGTAGCAGAGCTTTACATGACTAGTTCACATGAAACACACAGATTAAGCCATTAGTGTAACAGCTTTACAATACTATTTTACAGGGAAAACACATCCTAGGCCAATATAACTTTCTAGGGCCGATCCGTTAATCTTTAGACAAACTGGGTGGCAAAGAAAAAAAGAGCTGAATGTTCTCTGCGTAGACGCTTATAGACACGCTATAGGTCCTGCTATAGTTGGAAGCGTTTGACGGGACTGTGGTCTAGGAGAGGGCTTTACAATGGGGGGGGGGGGGGGGGGGAATAAGGAATTGTGACGTCTCTCACTGTGTGAACAAAGCAAATTAGAGGCAGATGAGGAAGAATAGAAACAGCAAGAATAATAATAAGCAGAAGAAGAAGAATGGCAAGAAGAGAAAGAGAATAACATGAAGAAGAAAAACTAACAAGAAGAAAACGAACAAGAATAATAATAAGAAGAAGAAGAATGGCAAGAAGAGATAAATAATAATCATGAAGACGAAAATTAACAAGAAGAAAACGAATACGAATATTAATAATAAGAAGAATATTAATAAGAAGAAAAAAAGAAGAATAGGAAGAATTAAACAATAATTTCCTGTCTTACATTTTTCAACAGTTATAATATGTCAAAGATAGCTATATTCTTCAACTTTTTCTATGTTATTTCCACCTTTTCTGTATCCTCTTGCATATTTTGTGCCCTTTCTCTGCTAATTATCATAGTTGTAGTCTTTTTAATATATATTAATTCATATTCTTTGCTTGACTTCTATATTTTGTTTACTAGCTGTATATCTTTTGTATTTTATTTCAATAGTATGGTATCAGCAGCATATTTTAGATTATTCATTATGTATTCATTGATGTTTAGTCCTGGCATCTTTTTAACTCTTTTCGTACGGAAGCTTTTTATCAATACAACGAAAGAGATTTCAGAGGTATGATGCTTCATAGTTTTAAGAATAAATTAACATATTTATCTAACATACAACATATTGTATATGAATTTTCAGATAATTGAACAAGGTATTAGATTTCGCCAATACCAAGATGATACAAGACATGTAAAAAGAATATGGTTTGAGGACGCTAATCAAATTGAGAGTGACGCACGATGCGGTGAAACGTACGGAAAGAGTTAAGACAGTGACCTTCAAAGCGACAAAAACAGCTTTCCAAAAGATGAGGAACATACTGTGTAATCCATTTTTGACAATAGAAACAAGAAAAAGAGTTCTTAAATGTTAAGTAGAGCCAGTCTTAACATGTGGATGTGAATCAAGGACAATGGGGTAACAGGCAAGAAAATCACTGGAGGCTGTAGAAATGTGGTTTTACAGAAGAATGATGAGAATACTATGGACAGCTAAGACGAGTAATGAAAACTTTCTGAAACAGGCCAAAGCAAAAAGAGAGCTAATATCCAATATTAGGAAGAAATAATCATCATTTTCTGGCCATGTTATGAGAAGGGAACAGCTGGAATATATTGTAACAACTGGGAAAGTTGTGAGACGAAGAGATAGACGGAAGCAAAGAGAAAAGATACGAAACAGCTTAAGAGAATGGCTTGGCAGAAGGTCAACAACAGAAATGATAAATAATTGTCGTGATCGAAAGTTGTGGAGAAACATGATCACCTACGCCAGCAGGCTTGTTACTTGATGATGATGATGAATATAATATAGACAATGTATAAATACATAATATGATAAAGAAATATATAAATATTAATTTTTACATATATATATAGTAAAAGAAAGTAAAGAGCCCCGTCACACCAAGTGGCTTATAGGGTATATGGTGCTAGTGACCATAAATTTTATAGACCTTCGGCACATGATTTCTGAGGTAATACATTTATATATATATATATATATATATATATATATATATATATATATATATATATATATATATATATATAGTATAGATAATCTCAGTTTCGGAATTAGCTTATGGAGGAGCACAACCTGTCAGGGGGGACTTATCCAAGACTAGTTGCTGCCCGCTGAGTTGGCTCAAATTGGCCGGGACTAGCTGAAGAACTTCTACAATATGTACAAAATAAATGAGTTGCTCTAGAAAGATCTCACACAGCCACTTGGCCTGCTCCAGACTGAGCTCACACAGTAGCCATGTTATCATAACCCCTGAAGAGAGAACCTCGTAGTCTACAAAGATGTCATTCAGCAGAACAATGCTAGCAGTCTCACAAGCACCTTTATCTTCAGCAGGACCATTGCTATAACGCCACTAAAAACATATGCTTTTTGCCCATTCGTCGGTGATGGTTTTCTTACCTCGAGATAAAATTATGCCGGATCTCCACTTTTGTAACATCTCTATCTGACCTCACTGCCAGCACACACTCGAAAATTCCAGATAGGCAAGACCTCTATAAGCAGGGCTTATTATTTTCAGTCATTGACGTGACTGTTCACTGATTGTTCTGTCATTGTTGTCAGCTATTGACGTGACTGTTCACTGATTGTTCTGTCATTGTTGTCAGCTATTAATGTGACTGTTCACTGATTGTTCTGTTATTGATGTCAGCTATTGATGTGACTGTTCACTGATTGTTCTGTTATTGATGTCAGCTATTGATGTGACTGTTCAGTGATTGTTCTGTCATTGATGTCAGTCATTGATGTGACTGTTCACCGATTGTTCTGTCAATGATATCAGCTATTGATGTGACTGTTCAGTGATTGTTATGTCATCAATGTCAGCTATTGATGTGACTGTACAGTGATTGTTCTGTCATTGATGTCAGCTATTGATGTGACTGTACAGTGATTGTTCTGTCATTGATGTCAGCTATTGATGTGACTGTACAGTGATTGTTCTGTTATTGATGTCAGCTATTGATGTGACTGTACAGTGATTGTTCTGTCATTGATGTCAGCTATTGATGTGACTGTACAGTGATTGTTCTGTTATTGTTGTCAGCTATTGATGTGACTGTACAGTGATTGTTCTGTCATTGATGTCAGCTATTGATGTGACTGTTCAGTAGTTTGTTCTGTTATTGTTGTCAGCTATTGATGTGACTGTAAAGTGATTGTTCTGTCATTGATGTCAGCTATTGATGTGACTGTTCAGTAGTTTGTTCTGTTATTGTTGTCAGCTATTGATGTGACTGTACAGTGATTGTTCTGTCATTGATGTCAGCTATTGATGTGACTGTACAGTGATTGTTCTGTCATTGATGTCAGCTATTGATGTGACTGTACAGTGATTGTTCTGTTATTGTTGTCAGCTATTGATGTGACTGTTCAGTAGTTTGTTCTGTTATTGTTGTCAGCCATTGATGTGACTGTACAGCGATCGTCTGCCATTGTTTGAACAATCTCAGATTTGGAGTTCAACCGTCCTGGCGGCTTCTCATCTCTCAAGTTTCTATTCAAAGTTGATCAGTGCCTGCGCGTGCCGCGTCCGTGCGCGCGCGCGCACACACACACACATATGCATACAAGTGTATAAAACATTCGAAGTGGAGAAATGAGAATACAGATATTCTTGTATAAAATTCTCATCAAAGTAATTTACCTGAACGATTTATTTCATAAAAATAGGTAAAATCTTGTCTTCAAATTATCAACTGAGCAGAAAAATGTACAAAATACATGTTTTTAATGATACAACTGGAATACATTCTATGTGTACAATATACTCATGCAAAAGCAGCTTTCCAAAAAATGAGGAAGATACCATGCAATCAATTTTTGACAATAGATACAAGAAAAATAGTTTTTAAATGTTACGTAGAGCCAGTCTTAACATATGGATGCCAATCATGGACAATAGGACAACAGACAAGAAAATCACTGGAGTCTGTAGAAATGTGGTTTTACAGAAGAGTATTGAGAGTACCATGGACAGCTAAGAAGAGTAATGAAGATGTTCTGAAAGAGGTCAAAGTAAAAAGAAAGTTAATTTCCAATATTAGGAAGAAACAATCATCATTTTTTGGCCATGTAATGAGAAGAGAACAACTGGAATATATTGCAACAACTGGAAAAAATTTAGGGACGAAGAGATAGAGGGAATCAAAGATAAAAAATAACAGACAGCTTAAGAGAATGGCTTGGCAGAAGGTCAACAACAGAAATGATAAATTGCTGCCGAGATCGAAAGTTGTGGAGAGACATGATCACCTACGCCAGCAGGCCCGGTACTTGATGGTGATGATGTACAATATGCAATGTGTACAACCAATGGACCGTTTATTCAAAATATATAAATTGATTACATTTTATATGTAAAATATGTATAGCTTAAAAGAGATCCTAAAAGAATTTAGTTTTTCTGTGTCCAATTCTAGACTACACAGAAGGCCGCACTGGGGTCCTGTCCCAGGCCACGTCACGTGATAACAACTGTGGCGAGTGCGTGACTATTGGCCAGGCACCCGCATAGAAACGACCTGTTTGTTCTCCTGGGACGTCTAGAGATTAGCATACCTAGACAGGTACTGCTAGTCCCAGATGTCAGACGTTGGTCTTACTTCATCACGTGCTGGAATAACTCAGAATGTCAGGGGAGCTCCACATTTGATACGCTTCTCTTGTCTCACCTTTGTCGTTAAACAGGTGGAGCACAGTCCTGGTCATCATCATCATGTGCCATACCGGTTGCCGTAAGCGATCATCCACAATCTTCTTTCTATCTACAGTACATCGTATCAGTTCTATTGTTGACCATTTCCCATGCAATGCCACCAAGCTATCCACTATTTTCTATCTTTGTCGTTTGCGATCTCTCTCTCCTTTTTTTTTTTTTTTTTGCCAGTTGTAACCAAGTATTCCAGCTTTCCTCTTTTCATGATGTGCCCGAAAAATGTTGATTATTTCTTTCTGGTGTTTTTTAGTGGCTCCCTTTATGTTTTGGACTTGATGTACATATTTATATTTATCTAACACTTAACATATTATATATGAAATTTTAGATAATTAAACAAGGAATTAAATTTCACCAATACCAAGATGATACAAGACACATAAAAAAGAATATGGTTTGATGACAGTTTACACTAATAAAATTGAGAATGACGCACTGTGTGGTTAAACGTAGGGACAAATAATAATAAATGAATATTATTATACAGAGCCCGTGTTCTGCCGGGCCCCGGAGGGGGAGTATAGAATAGTGGCGCTGTACCCTACCAGGCACGTTCGTAAGAGGCGAGAAAGGAGGGTTGGGCATGGAACTGACTATCCCATACTGTAAAAAATATAAGCCGAAAAAACTTCACAAAAATGGACAAATCAAAACTTGGAAAGTGTTTGTTGAAGACCTATGCTCCACAGGGAGCTGAAAGGCAGAAGAAGAAGAAGGAGAAAAATTATACATGGAAACTTCCGAGGCGGAATAATCAGCGAATGGAAGAGGTATGTTTACATCACTCGTGGCAAAGCGCTGGGCCAAGGAGTACGGATTGATCCTGCTTCGGACCATATATTGTTCATTGTCTTTTTTCTGTTTTTGATTATTTGTCATTTTTTCCGAGTGCTGTAAACATACCTCTTCCTCGTGAATTGATTCGCGGCTAAACGTACATGACCGAAATCGGCATGGCGCGTGGTTCCTAGAAACATACGGAAAAAGTTCATCTCATAATATTTTCACTGTAAAGTGAAAACAAATCCGACGACAGAACACATCCAGATCACTGTCCAGGTCTTAGAGCTTTGAAAACATGAACACAACTGTAGATAATAACTAAGAATTATCACCAAGTACCTGTCTGCTGATTAACTTTTTCTTTCGTTGACTTGTCCATGTTAAATGGAAATGTACCAGTCAGACACCAGTGGATAAAGCGATACAGCGAAGACGATGGCGATGGATAGGACACACACTACGTAAGCCAACTGAGAGTATTACACAACAGGCCCTTTTTTGGAATCCCCAGGGGAAGAAAAGACAAAGAGGAAGACCAAGGAATTCTTGGAGAAGACAGATAGAAGCAGAGATGAAGATGATGGGGAAGACATGGAATGATCTTAAAAGAATTGCAAAAAAACAGAACGACTTGGACGTGTTTGTTGAAGACCTATGCTCCACTGGGAGCTAAAAGGTAGAAGAAGAGACCTGTCTGCTGGCTTCGATGATCAAGTCGCAACACAACGTTCTATCTTTACAGCTGTTTATCTTTTTCTATTTCTACTTCTGGCGTTCACCCGATGTATACTAAAGAAAAGATATTTCATTTCGTCATCAATGCTTAAAAGAACGTTAAATGGTCACAGATACGCTTGTTTGCGCCTTTTGACCCAACACATCCGACTTCCGCGCTGAGTTGCCTTCTATCCTCGATTCCTAATCGTTGGGCCAGACTTTCCCTAGAGCACCACTGGGATGTGGAGGAGAGTCTTTGATAAAGTCAGTTATTCGCTGATCCTGACGCACACAGTCAACTATGGGTCGCTGATCCTGGGGCACTCAGTCAGCTGTGGGTCGCTGGATGGATGTTAGTTCTAGTCCTGACTTCTAATCGGAAGACAAGGCAAGTGGATTGACAACGACTCTAAAGCGACTATTTCCACGAGGATTGGCGAACACAAGAACTGATCAAGACACGAACCCACCTCTTAGTGGTGACCTTAGAAACAGACTAACCAATCTGACCAAATGAATAGCGCCGCATTAAAGATAATCTTGCGTGCACACAACAACAGACATCGATATGTAGTTAAGTCATGTGAAGGATGTCTCCCCTGGTAGGCCTATGGAGAGTATTGCTTTAGTGACCATATTTGTCCATGGCCATCTTTGGGTGATGTGGTAGGTACCACGCCAGGCCGCCTTTATTTCGCACAAAAAATCTCTGGTAACTATTCTTAACGGTTGTGTGAACCCTGGAGCCTTGTTGACCCAATAAAAATTCGCAAGTTTTGGGAATCGAACCCGAACCCTTCTGATGAAGAAGCGAACGTGCTAACCTCTCGGCCACAGAGTAGTCCATGGGGATTTCCAAGTTCTTCTTCCTCTTTCCTTCTTCATTTTCCTTTCAGCGTCTAGGGGAGATATCATTTGCAGTCTTTTGCTCTTCTGTTTCCCCCCTTCTGCTGTTATGTTTCCTAGTACTTCTAATATTCCGTCAATCCATCATTTTCGTAGTCGACCCTTGGGTCTGGTGTTCAATGTTTATTGAAAGCTCGTTGTGTTTTGATCTTTCTGCCTCGTCACGTGGCTAAACAGTTGTATCTGTTGTTGAAACCTCCAAGTTGAAACAACTCATCTGACGCATGAACACTACACCTGCAGGCTAATGGTTAAAGGTTTTGAGAAAAAAGGACGGGCTGAAACTAACGGACGTTGTGCTGGCAGTTGAAAGCGGCGAGGGGTGAACACATCCTGGTACCAAGAAGCTAACATCGTCTAAATCTGGTCCCTTAATTTATTGGTCGTCTCGCCGCCCTGGCCTGGACCGTCGCTGTGCCCATAACATGGTGACATTAGTCACACTCCTGGCACCGGGGCTCGTATGTGTGTCCATACCTCCAGGCAGGTACTAGTTTTTTTAGATTCACTGACTAACAATGTATTATAGTTTATGACAGGCACATTTTGAGACTAATTTAGATTTTTATAATAGCTCATTGTAACGTAAAAAACAGTTGATACATTTTACCACGAGTTTTAATATGGCACTTCGTGAATGCAAACCACATGATAACATCATAGTTCTAGGGGATCTCAACGCAAAAGTAGGAAAGGAAAGAGTTGAGGAAGTAGTTAGTTATTTTGACTTAGGCGAGAGGAATGAAAGAGGTGAGAAACTTATTGACTGGGTAAGAACAAACAACATGATGATAGGAAACACCTGGTTTAAGCAACATCCGAGACGTCTGTGGACATGGAAAAGCCCAGGAGACAATGCACGTAATCAAATTGATTACATAATGATAAACAATAGATTTAGAAACAGTCTGGTGTGTGTGAAAACTAAACCAGGGGCAGATTGCAATAATGATCATGTACCAGTTGTGGGAAAGCTTAGAGTAAAATTAAAAGCAGCAAAATGAGCCTCAGTTAACATCAAGTTAAATTTAGGTTTACTCAAATCAGACAAGAAGCTGCAAGACAAATATAAAATCACAATTCAGAACCGGGACAATGGAATAGAGAAGATACAAAGCATTGATGGACAGTAGGGAATGCTAAAAGAATCAATGCAACAAACACCAAACGAGTTCATACCACCAGTGAGAACAAATTCAAGAAGGAAATGGATGACAGATGACATTTTGCAGCTAATGGATACAAGAAGAAGAAATAAGGACAAAGAAGATGAGTATAAGAGATTACATATACAAAATGTAATAAAATGCAGTGAAGCAAAAGAAGCATGGCTAAAACAGAGATGCAAAGAGATGGAAACGCAACAAAAAGGAGATGCCAAAGCTATATACTAACAAATTGAAGAATTAACAGGGAGAAAAACGCAATAAAAACTGGACGTTTAAGATCAAAGGAAAGAGAACAAGATGTCATACGTGAACGATGGACAGAATACATTAAAGATCTTTATGATGATGAACGAACAGAACTGTAAATGTTAAAGATATTGGGGAAGGACCAGAAATACTCAAAGAAGTTGAAGACGCCTTGCGGAATTTGAAAGCAGATAAAGCTCATGAACCAGATAATATAACTAAAGAAGAGATTTAAGCCATGGGTGATTTTGGAATAGAAATAATAACAAAAATATTGAATGATATCTACAACAGCGGATATATACCAGACGACCAATGCTCAAATCAATATTCATAGCCCAATCAATGAAATCTAATGCCGTTGAATGCGATGATCATCACACAGTAAGCCTTATGATTCACAAGACTAAGATATTATCAAGAATCATCATGCAAAGAGTGTTAAACAAAATCAGTCCATTAAATAGCGATGAATAGTGTGGTTTTGTTGGAGGTAAAGGAACGAGCAATGCCATTTACATCATATCTTAAGTAAAAAGAACCATAGAGGTAAAAACAGATCTATACCTATGTTTTATAGATTACACCAAGGCATTTGACAAAGTAAAGCACCAAGAAATAATCACAATTTTAGAAAACATAAAAGTAGACAGAAAAGGTCTAAAAATAATAAAGAAAATGTACTGGCAAAATACAGCGGCCATAAGAACTGGAAATCATTTGGGAATGTCCCAACAAATAAAACAGGGTGTTAGTCAAGGTTGTGTGCTGTCACCAGATTTGTTTAATATTTATAGTGAGATTATTTTAAGATCCATAAGGGGCATGCCTGGAATAACAATCAGAGGTCGTAATATAAATAATCTAAGGTATGCTGATGATACAGTCTTTATCGTTAAGAGTAAAAATGAGTAAACGAGCAAAAAGACAGAAGTAATGGTAACAACAAAGAAAAAAAATCACCTCAGTGCACATTAAAGACAAGTGGGACAATATTAAAACAGGTAAATGAATTTAAATATCTGGGGACATTGTTAACCTCTGATGGAAGATGTACAACAGAGGTGTGATGCTGAATAGCTCAGGCAAAAGCAGATTTCCAAAAATGAGGAAGACTCTGTGCAATCCATTTTTGACAATCATCATCATCATGTGCCATACCGGATGGCGTAGGCGATCATGTCCTTCCACAATCTTCTATCCACAGTGCATCGTATGAGTTCTGTTGTTGACTGCTTTCCATGCCATGACACCAAACTATCCAGTATTGTCTCTCTTTATCGTCCGCGATATCTCTTCCCTTTTATTTTGCCAATTGTAACCAAATATTCCAACTTTCCTCTTCTCATGATTTGCCCGAAAATTGTTGATTGTTTCTTTCTGTTGTTTTTTAGGAGCACCCTTTTAATTATTATTATTATTTTTTTTACAAAAGAAACAAGAAAAAGATTTCTTAATTGTTATGTAGAGCCAGTCTTAACATATGGATATGAATCATGGACAATAGAACATCAAACAAGAGAATCACTGGCGGCTGTAGAAATGTGGTTTTACAGAAGAATTTTGAGAATTCCAAGGACAGCTAAGAAGAATAATGAAACATTCTGAAAGAGGCCAAAGCAAAAAAGACAGCTAATTTCCAATGTTAAGAAGAAACAAATCATCATTATTTGGCCATGTAATGAGATGAGAACAGCAGGAATATATTGTAACAACTGGGAAAATTGAGAGACGAAGAGATAGAGGGAAACAAAGAGAAAATATACCAGACACCATAAGAGAATGGCTTGACAGAAGGTTAACAACAGAAATGATAAATAATTGTCGAGATCGAAAGTTGTGAAGGGACATGATCACCTACGCCAGCAGGCATGATACTTGATGATGATAATGAAGACAATAATAGTTTATGACAGGTACTGATTGTGGCTAATTTAGATTTATATAATAGTTTATGGCATCTACAATTTCAGACTCAGTTAGATTTATATAATAGTTTATGGCATCTACAATTTCAGACTCAGTTAGATTTATATAATAGTTTATGGCATCTACAATTTCAGACTCATTTAGATTTATATAATAGTTTATGACAGCTACAGTTTGAGACTAATTTAGATTTATATAATAGTTTATGACAGGTACCGAGTATAATTTAGATTTAATGTAGTTCACGACATACTATTCTGAAATTCGCAATGTCAGGAAGCAATAAACATGAACGGCTAGACAAATTCGCTGAAATGTTGGGGAATAAGTGAATATGAAAATTTATATCATAATCATCATCATCGAGTACCGTCTCCAAAACGAAGGTTGGCTACCATGGAGTGCCATTCTGCTCTGTCTCTTGCTTTGATGGTACAGGTTGTCATAGGCTGATTTGTCCATCTTTTGATGTTACTCGTCCATGTTAGTCTTGGTCTGCCTCTTTTACCTTGTATTTTCCCCTCCAGGATTATTTTTAGTAGGCTGTTGTGTCTTTTAACATGGCCCAAAATTCGCATTTGTCTTTTTGAATTGTGCTTAGTAGTTCTCTTTTTATTTTTAGTTGTTTTAAGACTTCATCGTTTGTTTTCTTTTCCTTCCATCCAATTCTACCTATTCTTCTGTATATCCACATTTCAAAGGCTTCAATTCTCTGTTCTGTTTTCTTGTCTAATGTCCATGTTTCTGCACCATATAGGAATATTGAGAGGATGTAACATTTTGCTATTCTTAGTTTTAGCCCTGGTGTTATTTGTTTTGATGTTAGTATGTTCCTCATGACATTAACATGTATATAGATTCATGAAATGAAATGTTAGACAGAGAGACACAAATACTAGATTCTTGAGGTAAAAAAAAACACACACACACAAGTAGCATATTTCACTAGCATGGGTTCTTGGAATGATTGTAAATAAATGATTGTAAATGATTGATTGTAAACAAATTATTGTAAATAATGATTGTATATAATGATTGTAAATAAATTATTGTAAATAAATGTTTGTAAATAATGATTGTAAAAAAGTGATTGCATATAGATGTTTTTAAATAAATTCTTCTTCTACCTTTTAGCTCCCAGTGGAGCATAGGTCTCCAACAAACACTTTCCAAGTCGTTCTGTTTTTTGCCATTCTTTAAAGATCATTCCATGTCTTCCCCATCATCTTCATCTCTGCTTCGATCTGTCTTCTCCAAGAATTCTTTGGTCTTCCTCTTTGTCTTTTCCCCTGGGGATTCCAAAAAAGGGCCTGTTGTGTAATACTCTCAGTTGGCTTCCGTAGTGTGTGTCCTATCCATCGCCATCGTCTTCGCTGTATCTCTTTATCCACTGGTATTTGACCTGCACATTTCCATAATTCCACGTTAGTGACTTTGTCCTGCCATTTCCATCCCTTTATTCTGCGCAAGCATCCATTAATGAAAGTCTGTACCTTCGTGATTGTCAATTTTGTTATTCTTCATGTTTCACAGTCATATAATAGGACCGACTTAACATTTGAGTTGAAAATTTTTATTTTTGTATTTAGCCTAATTTCTTTGGATTTCCATATGTTTCCCAGTGCAATGAAAGCTCCTCTTGCTTTTGATATCCTTATTTTGGTATAATTTTCTTTTCCTCCCTCTTTATCTATATTACTGCCCAGATATATGTAAGATTGTACGTCTAGCAGAGGTATTTTTCCTTTTTTTTTTTTTTTTTTTTTTTTGGTTATTGCCAACTGCATTAATTCTCATAATTTTGGTCTTATCTCTATTTATTTTCAGTCCAATGTGTTGTGACCTCTCATCAAGTATGCTCATTTTATCTTGCATCTGTTGATGGTTGTGTGATAGGAGAGCTATATCATCAGCAAAGTCTAAATCATCATGTTGCTTTGTTAGTGACCACTGGGTTCCATTTCTGTTATTTTGAGTTATTTTCATAATCCAATCTATGGCCAGTAGAAAGAGAAATCGAGATAGAAGGCATCCCTGCCTTACTCCTGTTCTTATTTAAAATGCTAATAAATAGATAGATAGATAGATAGATAGATAGATAGATAGATAGATAGATAGATAGATAGATAGATAGATAGATAGATAGATAGATAATAGATAGATAGATAGATAGATAGATAGATAGATAGATAGATAGATAGATAGATAGATAGATAGATAGATAGATAGATAGATAGATAGATAGATAGATAGATAGATAGATAGATAGATAGATAGATAGATAGATAGATAGATAGATAGATAGATAGATAGATAGATAGATAGATAGATAGATAGATAGATAGATAGATAGATAGATAGATAGATAGATAGATAGATAGATAGATAGATAGATAGATAGATAGATAGATAGATAGATAGATAGATAGATAGATAGATAGATAGATAGATAGATAGATAGATGGACGGACCAACGGATGAATGGATGGATAAATGGACAGATATATTGATTGATTAATGGTTGGATAAATGGGTATATAAATGAATTGATGTCTTGGCTTGATCCTACTTGAAGGAACCTAAAGACAGTTTTACTGACCGCCACACTTCTCACTCCTTATCTCATGGATTCCTCCAGCTGTGAAAGAACCCCACCCCCTGTGGGTAACATGGAACTAGAGGGCGCATGTTCCAAGAACCACCTCACGCCGCGCGCCGCCCCAACTTCACTGAGCCCCCATCCTGATTGGTGCGGGTTTGATCCAAGAGTTCAAAAGTAGACACCTGTGAGTTTGGGCAGATATCGAAACGCTGCTATATTTCATCAGGCACGCCACTGAAACTTACCCTGCTGTGAGCATAAGCTCCACCGACTCCACCACATATGACTTCTACTCGTGACATGAAAGACACAAACTTATTAAATGCTCAACTGTGATACTTGTCACCGTTGTTGGGCTGACGATTTAGCGCCTCTGGAGGCGCTACGGGCGTTGATTGTGTGAACCGGTTAATTGATGATTAAAAGTTGGCGATGGGAAACCTGACATCGTTGCAAAGGCTGGAACTAAAACACACACACGCGCGCGCGCTCGCCCAAACACATACAAACACAAGCTAGACCGGTCGCGCTCACACATACACATAAACACAAATACATACACATACACACGGGATCTTGTATCTTTTATAAAACATAAACATGAAAAAAAAATGGGAAAATTGCACGGCCCCTCATACAAGTTATAAAATATAGCCGTGATGACATTGATGACCAACTTAGGATAGTCAGTTATAATAAGGATGAGATATCGACACAGTTGACTTGACAACAATTGGACACAGTTGAATTAGACAACAATTGGACATAGTTGGATTAGATAACAATTGGACACAGTTGAGTTAGATAACAATTGGACACAGTTGAATTAGATAACAATTGGACACAATTGAATTAAATAACCTTTAGACACAGATGAATTAGGCAACAATTGGACACAGTTGATTTAGACAAAGATTGGACACAGTTGAATTAGATAACAATTGGACACAGATGAATTAGGCAACAATTGGACACAGTTGATTTAGACAACAATTGGACACAGTTGAATTAGATAACAATTGGACACAGTTGAATTAAACCACAATTGGACACAGTTGAATTAGACAACAATTGGACACAGTTGAATTAGATAACAATTTGACAGTTGAATTAGGCAACAATTGGACACAGTTGAATTAGACAACAACTGGACACAGTTGAATTAGACCACAATTGGACACAGATGAATTAAATAACAATTGGACAGTTGAATTAGACAACAATTGGACACATTTGAATTAGACAACAACTGGACACAGTTGAATTAGACCACAATTGGACACAGTTGAATTAGATAACAATTGGACAGTTGAATTAGGCAACAATTGGACACAGTTGAATTAAATAACAATTGGACAGTTGAATTAGGCAACAATTGGACACAGTTGAATTAGACAACAACTGGACACAGTTGAATTAGACCACAATTGGACACAGTTGAATTAGATAACAATTGGACAGTTGAATTAGGCAACAATTGGACACAGTTGAATTAGACAACAACTGGACACAGTTGAATTAGACCACAATTGGACACAGATGAATTAGGCAACAATTGGACACAGTTGAATTAGACAAGAACTGGACACAGTTGAATTAGACAACAACTGGACACAGTTGAATTAGACCAATTGGACACAGTTGAATTAGACCACAATTGGACACAGTTGAATTAGATAACAATTGGACAGTTGAATTAGGCAACAATTGGACACAGTTGAATTAGACAACAACTGGACACAGTTGAATTAGACCACAATTGGACACAGATGAATTAGGCAACAATTGGACACAGTTGATTTAGACAAAGATTGGACACAGTTCATGTAAATATCCATTGAGACAGCTGATTTAGACAACCATTGGATACACTTTATCTAGATGATCATTACACACATTTGGTTTAATTGTTGGACACAGTTAATTTATATAGCTATTGGACGCATTTGATTTATATAACTAGTCTATAATTTTATTGACGTTTCGAGCCGCAGCCGGCCCATAGGGCATAGACCCAGATACTCTTTCTCTTATCTAAATTTTTATTCTAGCAGTTTTCAATCCTTTTAAAGATCTTTTATCAAATCTCGCAATTTGTCTCTGTTCTGTGCAAAACAACTTTATCTCATTGAGGAGCCGATTTCTGCTGCTCTTGCCTCTCTGATAAGTGTTCCTCTCAGTCTCTCTCTAGGTCGACCTCTTTTCATCTTACATGTTGTTTCCCACATGAGGGCTTGCTGTGTTATTTGGTTATTATCTCTCCTCATCACATGCCCAACATATGACCATCGTCATATCATTCATTATATTTTTCTCATTTTTTTCAGTTCTGGTCTCATTTAGTCATCTCTGTTCTCATTTAGTCACCTCTGATCTCATTTGGTCAGCTCTGATCTAATTTGGTCAGTTCTGATCTCACGTGGTCAGCTCTTTTCTCATTTGTTCAGCTCAGGTCTCATTTGGTCAGCTCTGGTCTCATTTTGTCATCTCTGATCTCATTTGGGCTTCATCTCATTTTGTCAACTTTGATCTCATTTGGGCATGATCTCATTTTCTCAATTCTGATCTCATTTTCTCAATTCTGATCTCATTTGTCAAGCCTGTTCCTTATAATGTTATGCCATAAACAGATTGACAGCTACCTCAATCATGCACAAAAGGCGAGAGCAAATAGACCAGAATGAAGGTGTTAAACTTGTATTTAGCAGCTTCTACTAACTCGGGTGTTCACAGGGGGTATTAGGACTACCACTGGACACTTGTCTCACATTTAGGCAATTATACACCCGTGTGGATTTGACGAAATATGTGTCGAGGAATTAGAAATTATAGGTGAAAGGCAAGGAAAGAAATAATCGTTGGAAATCGGAAGGTAAAAATGTAGGACCTTCGGGTAGATGTGTTGTGCAACTGGTCATGTGTACATGACCTTATGCAAGGCCCCACCCAAAAGTAAAAGTAAAGTACCCCCGTCACGCCAAGTGGCGTATAGGGAAATATGGTGTTAGTGACCCTATATTTTACAGACCTTCAGCACATGATTTTTTTGGGGTAATGTGGTCGGTATTACGCCCGTGCTGCTTTACTTTCCAAGAAAAAATTTGGTACCAATTTAAGGCTGGGTGAACCCGGAAGCCGTCGGTTGGGATCGAACCCTACCCCTTGTCCGTTGTAGTCCAGTTCACTAACCACTGAGCTATCGCGGCTCCCTAAGGCCCCACCCAAACCACACAGATATGAAGGATTCATTCATAGTTGATAGATTTGATAAGTGCGGGAACACAAAATTCATGACGTGTAATCAATCATTCACAAGCATTCACAATTCATGGCACTGAAATTGAAATCAATCATTCATAAGCAATCAGAAACATGATACTGAACTTGCAATCAATTATTCACAAGCAATCAGAAACATGATACTGAATTTGCAATCAATCTTTCGCAAAAAATCAAAATTTCTGGCACTGTATTTACAATCAGTCATTCGCAAAAAAAAAAAAAAAAATTCATGGCACCGAATTTGCAATCAGAATTCATGGCACTGAATTTACAATCAGTCATTTACAAGCACTTAGAATATTGCCAATCAAAATGGCGGTGAGAAACTAAGGTCAAAACAAAAAAAAACACTGTGCTCGCAAATCACGTGACAGGAACATTTGTTGTGTTTACAGGGGAAGTCACGACATCACGGTGATAAAGTAGAGTGGCTACACGAGTGTGTTTAACATAGCTAAGCGAGAGCGCCTAATATTACTACGTGAGTGTGCTAAACATGGCTACGTGAGTGTGTTAAACATGGCTACGTGAGTGTGTTAAACATGGCTACGTAAGTCTTTATCACGACTACGTGTGTGTGTTTAACATGATTAAGTGAGTGTGTTTAATATGGTTTCGTAAGTATGTTTAACATGATTACGCGATGATGTTTAACATGGCTGCGTGATTGTGTTTAACATGGCCACGTAGGTATGTTTAACATGAATAAGTGAGCGTGTTTAACATTACTACGTGAGTGTGTTTAACATGTCTACGTGAAGATGTTTAACATGACTACATTTGTGTGTTTAACATGGCGACGTGGGCGTGTTTAACATGGTTGCATGATTATGTTTAACGTAAATATGTGAATGTGTTTAACATGGCTACGTGAGTATGTTTAACATGAAAAAGTGAGTGTATTTAATATGATTACGTGAGTGTGTTTAACGTGGCAACGTGAATGTGTTTAACCTCGCTACGTGAATGTGTTTAACCTCGCTACGTGAATGTGTTTAATAATACTACATGGGTATTTTTATCATGATTATGTGAGTGTCTTTATCATAATTACGCGAATGTGTTTAACATGGCTATGTGTGTGTTTAACATGGCTATGTGTGTGTTTAACATGATTACGAGAATGCAATTAATAGGTTAAATGTGTGTTTAACATGACTATATGGCTATTTTTAACATGAGTGTGTTTAACACGGCTACGTGTGTTTGTTTAACCTGACTACCTGATTAGGATTAACATGGTTACGTCACATGTTTAATATGCCTACGTGAGTGTGTTTAACGTGGCTACTTGAGTGTGTTTAACATGACTACGATAGCGCGTTCAATATGTTTACTCGAGTATGTTTAATATGACCATGTGATTGTGTTTAACCTGACCACGTGTGTATGTGTAACCTGTCTGTGAATGTGTTTAACATAACTACCTGAGTGTGTTTAACATGACTACGTGAGTGTGTTTATCAATTCTTGTGTATATTTAATATGGACACTTATTTACTAGGACAACAGACAAGAAAATCACTGGAGTCTGTAGAAATGTGGTTTTGCAGAAGAATGTTGAGAGTACCATGGACAGCTAAGAAGAGTAATGAAGATGTTCTGAGAGAGGTCAAAGCAAATAGAGAGATAATTTCCAATATTAGGAAGAAACAATCGTCACTTTTTGGCCATGTAATGAGAAGAGAACAACTGGAATATATTGTAACAAATGGGAAAATTGAGGGACGAAGAGATAGAGGGAAGCAAAAAGAAAAAAATAACAGACAGCTTAAGAGAATGGCTTGGCAGAAGGTCAACAACAAAAATGATAAATAGCTGCCGAGATCGAAAGTTGTGGAGAGACATGATCACCCACGCCAGTAGGCCCGGTACTTGATGATGATGATGAATTTGCTTAATATGGCTGCGAGAGTGTGTTTATCATGAATGTGTGTGAGTGTTTGTGTAACCTGGCTACGTGATTGTGTTTAATCCTACTGCGTGAGTGTGGTCAACTGTCTGTTTTATATGACTACGTGAGTGTGTTTAACGTGACTAAATGAGTGTGTTTAAAATTAATACATGGGTGTGTTTAATATATCTACTCGAGTGTGTCTAGCATCATTTCATGAGTGTGTTTAGCATAACTACGTTAGTGTGTTTAAAATTACTACATGTGTGTGTTTAACATGACAACGTGAGTGTGCCTAATTCATCTTCTGCTACCTTTCAGCTCCCTGTGGAACATAGGTCTTCAACAAACACTTTTCAAGTGTTCTGTTTCTTGCCATTATTTTATGATCATTCCATATCTTCCCCATCATCTTCACCTCTGCTTCTATCTGTCTTCTCCAAGAATTCCTTGGTCTTCCTCTTTGTCTTTTCCCCTGGGATTTCCAGAAAAGGACCTGTTGTATAATACTCTCAGTTATCTTCCGCAGTGTGTGTCCTATCCAGCGCCATCGTCTTCGCTGTATCTCTTTATCCACTGATAAACTTCACAAACACGGAGTGTGCCTAATAATGCTACGTGATTGTATTTAATGAGATTAGTAGAAAAACTGATAACTCGAGCCCTCATAAATGGTAAGTCATAAGAATGAGACTAACAACAGGCTTCCACAGCTTAACAACAAAGAAGGAGATTAACTTCTCTAGGACCTGACCACTTATGTTTCTGATGGTGATTTTGTCACTCACCTTCCATATGTATAATGATGATAACGATGATGATGACTTTGGTCACTCACTTTCTATATGTATAATGATGATGATGATTTTGGTCACTCACCTTCTATGTATATAATGATGATGATGATTTTGGTCACTCACCTTCTATATGTATAATGATGATGATGACTTTGGTCACTCACCTTCTATATGTATAATGATGATGATGATTTTGGTCACTCACCTTCTATATGTATAATGATTGTAACGATGATGATGATTTTGGTCACTCACCTTCTATATGTATAATGATTATAACGATGATGATGATTTTGGTCACTCACCTTCTATATGTACAATGATGATAACGATGATGATGATTTTGGTCACTCACCTTCTATATGTATAATAATGATAACGATGATGATGATTTTGGTCACTCACCTTCTATGTGTATAATGATGATAACGATGATGATGATTTTGGTCACTCACCATCTATATGTATAATGATGATGATAATTTTGGTCACTCACCTTCTATATGTATAATGATGATAACGATGATGATGACTTTGGTCACTCACCTTCTATATGTATAATGATGATGATGACTTTGGTCACTCACTTTCCATATGTATAATGATGATGATGATTTTGGTCACTCACCTTCTATATGTATAATGAGGATAACGATGATGATGATTTTGGTCACTCACCTTCTATATGTATAATGATGATAACGATGATGATGACTTTGGTCACTCACTTTCCATATGTATAATGATGATGATGATTTTGGTCACTCACCTTCTATATGTATAATGATGATAACGATGATGATGACTTTGGTCACTCACTTTCCATATGTATAATGATGATGATGATTTTGGTCACTCACCATCTATATGTATAATGATGATGATGATTTTGGTCACTCACCTTCTATATGTATAATGATGATGATGATGATGATTTTGGTCACTCACCTTCTATATATATAATGATGATAACGATGATGATGACTTTGGTCACTCACTTTCCATATGTATAATGATGATGATGATTTTGGTCACTCACTTTCCATATGTATAATGATGATGATGATTTTGGTCACTCACCTTCCATATATATAATGATGATGATGACTTTGGTCACTCACTTTCCATATGTATAATGATGATGATTTTGGTCACTCACCTTCCATATATATAATGATGATGATGACTTTGGTCACTCACTTTCCATATGTATAATGATGATGATTTTGGTCACTCACTTTCCATATGTATAATGATGATGATGACTTTGGTCACTCACTTTCCATATGTATAATGATGATGATGATTTTGGTCACTCACCTTTGATGACTTTGGTCACTCACTTTCCATATGTATAATGATGAGGATGATGACTTTGGTCACTCACCTTCCATATGTATAATGAAGATGATGATGATTTTGGTCACTCACCTTCTATATGTATAATAATGATGATGATGACTTTGGTCACTCACCTTCCATATGTATAATGATGATGATAATGATGATGACTTTGGTCACTCACTTTCCATATGTATAATGATGATGATGATGACTTTGGTCACTCACCTTCCATATGTATAATGATGATAATGATGACTTTGGTCACTCACTTTCTATATGTATAATGATGATGATGATGATGATGATGATTTTGGTCACTCACTTTCTATATGTATAATGATGATGATGATGACTTTGGTCACTCACTTTCTATATGTATAATGATGACTTTGGTCACTCACTTTCTATATGTATAATGATGATGATGATGACTTTGGTCACTCACTTTCTATATGTATAATGATGATGATGATGACTTTGGTCACTCACCTTCCATATGTAAAATGATGATGATGATGACTTTAGTCACTCACTTTCTATATGTATAATGATGATGATGATGATGATTTTGGTCACTCACTTTCTATATGTATAATGATAACTTTGGTCACTCACTTTCTATATGTATAATGATGATGATGATTTTGGTCACTCACCTTCCATATGTATAATGATGATGATGATGATTTTGGTCACTCACTTTCTATATGTATAATGATGATGATGATGATTTTGGTCACTCACTTTCTATATGTATAATGATGATGATGACTTTGGTCACTCACTTTCTATATGTATAATAATGATGATGATGATGACTTTGGTCACTCACCTTCCATATGTATAATGATGATGATGATGATGACTTTGGTCACTCACTTTCCATATGTATAATGATGATGATGGTGACTTTGGTCACTCACTTTCCATATGTATAATGATGATGATGATGACTTTGGTCACTCACCTTCCATATGTATAATGATGATGATGATGACTTTGGTCACTCACCTTCCATATGTATAATGATGATGATGATGATGATGACTTTGGTCACTCACTTTCCATATGTATAATGATGATGATGGTGACTTTGGTCACTCACCTTCCATATGTATAATGATGATGATGATGACTTTGGTCACTCACCTTCTATATGTATAATGATGATGATGATGACTTTGGTCACTCACCTTCTATGGCCAGTGACCTTGGCAACCCCTGACCCACCAGTTGATTGTTGTACAGAAAGATTGGACCAAACATGGCTGCTCCTTGTCTCTTCCTTGTAGCCTGTAGGCGGTTCCAATTCTCGACCAGCAAGACCCGGCGAAATCACTGATGGTTTTAATCTGTTCTTTTCCTTTTTTTGTAATTGATGATCAAAATTATGATCGTACGTGATGGTAGCGATATAATGAGAAAAGACTTGATGTCTAGTGAGACATGCCCAGCAAATTTGTTGATTCTGTCTCAGTGTCTGGGGCCTCAGATTTATTTTCTTGATGACACTAACTGATGTCGATGAGCTCTTCAATCAAGAACAGAATCAAGAAATGTCTGTCTACTGTTGTTGATGTCTTATAAACATACAATCCAATTTTCAAAAGGGATTCATGTAAATGTGAACAAATAATCCGTTCTGGGTAGGACCGAGTGGAGAAATCAGAGTTTTTGAATCAGTTATAGGACAAGGCTTAGCTCGTTATTTGATGTCAGTAAGAAATAATTGATTGTATCGTCTTGAAGCATTTGATCTTGAAAGCTCCCAATTTGTTGACTGTGTGATCTGAGGGCAGACAGCCTTAATTTGTTGAAGCTGTCTGTAGGCAAGAGTCTTGTACTGAAACATTTATTTACATCTTTTGTTGAGTTTTTCATACAAACGTCAGCTGAGTACGTCATTTAGAGCTGCGTGTCTATCTAGTACGTCATTTAGAGCTTCGTGTCTGTTTAGTATGTTATTTAGAACTACGTGTCTGTTTAGGACGTCATTTAGAACTATGAGTCTGTTTAGAACGTTATTTATAACTACGTTTCTGTTTAGTACGTCCTTTAGAACTACGTGTTTGTTTAATACGTTATTTAGAACTACATGTTTGTTTAATACGTTATTTAGAACTACGTGTCTGTTTAGTACGTTATTTAGAACTACGTGTTTGTTTAGTACGTTATTTAGAACTACATGTTTGTTTAAAACGTTATTTAGAACTACTTGTCTGTTTAGTACGTTATTTAGAACTACGTGTTTGTTTAGTACGTTATTTAGAACTACGTGTGTGATTAGCGAGTCATTTACAACTACGTGTCTGTTTATTACATCATTTAGAACTACGTGTCTGTTTATTACGTCATTTACAACTACGTATCTATTTAGTACGTCATTTAGAACTACGTGCCTGTTTATTACGTCATTTAGAACTACGTGCCTGTTTATTACGTCATTTAAAACTACTTGTCTATTTATTACATCATTTAGAACTACGTGTCTTATTATTACGGCATTTAGAACTACGTGTATGTTTATTACGTCATTTAGAACTACGTGTCTGTTTAGTACTTCGTCTAGAACTACGTGTCTGTTTATTACATCATTTAGAACTACGTGTATTTTTATTACATCATCTAGATCTACGTGTCTGTTTATTACATCATCTAGAACTGCGTGTCTGTTTATTACATTATCTAGAACTACGTGTCTGTTTATTACATCATCTAGAACTACGTGTCTGTTTATTACATCATCTAGAACTACGTGTCTGTTTATTACGTCATCTAGAAATACGTGTCTGTTTAGTACTTCATCTAGAATTACGTGTCTGTTTATTACGTCATTTAGAGCTGCGTGTTTGTTTATTACATCATTTAGAACTACGTGTATGTTTATTACGTCATTTAGAACTATGTGTCTGTTTAGTACTTCATCTAGAACTACGTGTCTGTTTTTTAAATCATTTAGAACTACGTGTCTGTTTATTACATCATTTAGAGATCCGTGTCTGTTTATTACATCATTTTCAACTACGTGTCTGTTTATTACATCATTTAGAACTACGTGTCTGTTTATTACATCATTTAGAGCTACGTGTCTGTTTATTACATCATTTAGAACTACGTGTCTGTTTATTACATCATTTAGAACTACGTGTCTGTTTATTACATCATTTAGAGCTCCGTGTCTGTTTATTACATCATTTTCAACTACGTGTCTGTTTATTACATCATTTAGAACTACGTGTCTGTTTATTACATCATTTAGAACTACGTGTCTGTTTATTACATCATTTAGAGCTACGTGTTTGTTTATTACATCATTTAGAACTACGTGCCTGTTTATTACATCATCTAGAACTATGTGTCTGTTTATTACGTCATCTAGAACTATGTGTCTGTTTTTTACGTCATTTAGAACTACGTGTCTGTTTATTGTGTCATTTAGAACTACGTGTCTGTTTAGTGTGTCATTTAGAACTACGTGTCTGTTTAGTGTGTCATTTAGAACTACGTGTCTGTTTATTACATCATCTAGAACTACGTTTCTGTTTAGTACTTTATCTAGAACTACGTGTCTGTTTATTACATCATTTTTAACTACACGTCTGTTTATTACATCATTTAGAACTACATGTCTGTTTATTACATCATTTAGAACTACGTGTCTGTTTATTACATCATTTAGAACTAAGTGTCTGTTTATTACATCATTTAGAGCTACATGTCTGTTTATTACATCCTTTAGAGCTATGTGTTTGTTTATTACATCATTTAGAACTACGTATCTGTTTATTACGTCATTTAGAACTACGTGTCTGTTTAGTGTGCCATTTAGAACTACGTGTCTGTTTAGAAGGTCATTTAGAACTACGTGTCTCTTTACGATGTCATTTAGAACTACATGTCTGTTTAGAACGTCATTTAGAACTACGTGTCCGTTTATTACGTCATTTAGAACAATTACGTCATTTACAAATATACGTATCTGTTTAGTGTGTCATTTAGAACTACGAGTCTGTTTAGTATGTCATTTAGAAAATTCGTGTCTGTTTAGAACGTCATTTAGAAAATTCGTGTCTGTTTAGAACGTCATTTAGAACCAAGGTGTCTGTTTGGTGTGTCATTTAGAACTACGTGTCTGTTTTGAAGGTCATTTAGAACTACGTGTCTCTTTAGTATGTCATTTAGAACTACGTGTCTGTTTAGAACGTCATTTAGAACTACGTATCTGTTTATTACGTCATTTACAAATATGTATCTGTTTAGTGTGTCATTTAGAACTACGAGTCTGTTTAGAATGTCATATAGAAAATTCGTGTCTGTTTAGAACGTCATTTAGAACCACGTGTCTGTTTATTACCTCATTTAGAACTACATGTCTGTTTAGTATGTCATCTATAATTACGTGTCTGTTTAGTATGTCATCTAGAACTACATGTCTGTTTAGTACGTCATCTAGAACTACATGTTTGTTTAGTGCGTCATCTAAAATTACGTGTCTGTTTAGTACGTCATCTAGTTCTACGTGTCTGTTTAGCACGTCATCTAGAACTAAGTGTCTGTTTAGTACGTCATCTAGTTCTACGTGTCTGTTTAGCACGTCATCTAGAACTAAGTGTCTATTTAGTACGTCATCTAGTTCTACGTGTCTGTTTAGCACATCATCTAGAACTAAGTGTCTGTTTAGTACGTCATCTAGAATTACGTGTCTGCTTATTCCGTCATCTAGAACTACGTGTCTGTTTAGTACGTCATTTAGAACTGTCTGTTTAGTACGTCATCTAGAAGTACACGTCTGTTTAGTATGTCATCTGGAACTACGTGTCTGTTTAGTACGTCATCTAGAATTACGTGTCTGTTTAGTACGTCATCTAGAATTACGTGTCTGTTTAGTACGTCATCTAGAACTACGTGTCTGTTTAGTACGTTATCTAGTACTACGTGTCTCTTTAGTACATCATCTAGAACTACGTGTCTGTTTAGTACATCATTTAGAATTACGTGTCTGTTTAGTACGTCATCTAGAACTACGTGTCTGTTTATTACATCATTTAGAACTACATGTCTGTTTATTACATCATTTAGAGCTACGTGTTTGTTTATTACATCATTTAGATCTACGTGTCTGTTTATTACGTCATTTAGAACTACGTGTCTGTTTAGTGTGTCATTTAGAACTACGTGTCTGTTTAGAAGGTCATTTAGAACTACGTGTCTCTTTAGGATGTCATTTAGAACTACATGTTTGTTTAGAACATTTTTTAGAACTACGTGTCCGTTTAGTACGTCATTTAGAACTACGTATCTGTTTATTACGTCATTTACAAATACGTATCTGTTTAGTGTGTCATTTAGAACTACGAGTCTGTTTAGTATGTCATTTAGAAAATTCGTGTCTGTTTAGAACGTCATTTAGAAAATTCGTGTCTGTTTAGAACGTCATTTAGAACCAAATTGTCTGTTTGGTGTGTCATTTAGAACTACGTGTCTGTTTTGAAGGTCATTTAGAACTACGTGTCTCTTTAGTATGTCATTTAGAGCTACGTGTCTGTTTAAAACGTAATTTAGAACTACGTATCTGTTTATTATCTCATCTATAATTACGTGTCTGTTTAGTACGTCATCTAGAACTACATGTCTGTTTAGTACGTCATCTAGAACTACGTGTCTGTTTAGTACGTCATTTAGAACTGTCTGTTTAGTATGTCATCTAGAAGTACACGTTTGTTTAGTACGTCATCTAGAATTACGTGTCTGTTTAGTTCGTCATCTAGTATTACATGCCTTTTTAGTACGTCATCTAGAATTACGTGTCTGTTTAGTATGTCATCTAGTACTACGTGTCTCTTTAGTACGTCATCTAGAACTACGTGTCTGTTTAGTACGTCATCTAGAATTACGTGTCTGTTTAGTACGTCATTTAGAACTACGTGTCTCTTTAGTACGTCATCTAAAGCTACGTGTCTGTTTAGTACGTCATTTAGAACTATGTGTCTGTTTAGTACGGCATCTAGTACTACGTGTCTGTTTAGTACGTCATTTAAAACCACATGTCTGCTGAGTACGTCATTTAGAACCATTGTGTGCTGAGGACGATAGTTTTACATTATTTACATGTCTGCTGACACGGAAACAGAAACATTATCTGAGATTTGATGACACAGCGAAGCTCATATCTCAACTTTTCTAATTCCTAAACACCTATTTTACACACAAGTAATGAGCATACGCTACGTTATTTACAAACACATATTTACACATAAACTACTATACTTCACAAAAACATTCATGGAATATAACTCTAATGTAAAATTTCACAGAAACACCACTTGAATATAACTCTAATGTACGACTTCACACAAACACCACTTGAATATAACTCTAATGTACGACTTCACACAAACACCACTTGAATATAACTCTAATGTACGACTTCACACAAACACCACTTGAATATAACTCTAATGTACGACTTCACACAAACACTACTTGAATATAACTCTAATGTACGACTTAACACAAACACCACTTGAATATAACTCTAATGAACAACTTCACACAAACACCACTTGAATATAACTCTAATGAACAACTTCACAGAAACATTACTTGAATATAACTCTAATGAACAACTTCACACAAACACTACTTGAATATAACTCTAATGTACAACTTCACACAAACACCACATGAATATAACTCTAATGAACATCTTCACAGAAACACCACTTGAATATAAGTCTAATGAACAAATTCATAAAAATCTTAAAGCAGAACCTATTGCTAGGAAACAAATATTTTGTTAATAATGTGAGAAGACTAATCTAGTCTTAACGAAAAATGGCCAGTGAGTTTCTTAAACAAAAATACATTTGTATGAGCATACCACAAAGAGAGATACTTACATAGAGCATACCACAAAGATAGATACCTACATAGAGCACACCACAAAGAGAGATACTTACATAGAGCATACCACAAAGAGAGATACTTACATAGAGCACACCACAAAGAGAGATACTTACATAGAGCATACCACAAAGAGAGATACTTACATAGAGCACACCACAAAGAGAGATACCTACATAGAGCATACCATAAAGAGAGATATCTACTTAGAGCATACCACAAAGAGAGATACCAACTGAGAGCATACCACAAAGAGAGAAACCAACTGAGAGCATACGACAAAAAGAGATACCAACTGAGAGCATACCACAAAGAGAAATACCAACTGAGAGCATACGAGAAAGAGAGATACCTACATTGCAAATACCACAAAGAGAGATATCTACTTAAAGCATACCACAAAGAGAAAAACCTGCTTAGATCATACCACAAAGAGAAACACCTACTTAGAGCATACCACAGAGAGAGATATCAACATAGAGCATACCGCAAAGAGAGATATCAACATAGAGCATACCACAAAGAGAGATATCAACTGAGAGCATACCACAAAGAGAGATATCAACATAGAGCATACCACAAAGAGAGATATCAACTGAGAGCATACCACAAAGAGAGATATCAACTGAGAGCATACCACAAAGAGAGATATCAACTGAAAGCATACCACAAAGAGAGATATTAACTGAGAGCATACCACAAAGAGAGATATCAACTGAGAGCATACCACAAAGAGAAATATCAAAAGAGAGCATACTACAAAGAGAGATATCAACTGAGAGCATACTGGAATGATAAATATATAATAACATACCACAAAAAGATAAATATTTATGGAGAGCCTACCGCAAGGAGAGATATATATTGAGAATATATCTCAATGAGAAGTGTAGGAAAACAAGAAAGATCAATGAGTAGGGTCCACTGAGAACTGATCCCTTTCAGAAACATCGACTGAGAACATACGTTACTGGGAAATATCTACTGAGAATTTACCTCACATGGAAATATCTACCACGAACCCACCTCAGTGAGAAATATTTAATGAGATCATACGTCACTGAGAACTCGCCAGAAAGAAATATATCTAACGAAAACTTACCGCACAGTGAAATATCTACTGAGAAACTACCTCACACGCAAATATCTACTGAGAACCTACCTCAGAGTAAAATATCGACTGAGAACCTACCTCACAGTGAAATATCTATTGAGAACCTACCTCACACCTAAGTCTCTACTGAGAACCTACATCACAGTGAAAAATCTACTGAGAAACTAATTCACACGCAAATATCAACTGAGAATCTACCTCACAGTAAAAAATCTAATGAGAACCTAACTCACACGCAAATATCTACTGAGAACCTACCTCACAGTGAAATATCTACTGAGAACCTAACTCACACTCAAATATCTGTTGAGAACTTACCTCACAGAGAAAAATCTATCTAGAACTTACCTCTCATATATGTTTATGTTCACTGCCTAAGAGAAAGAAGTATTACGTCTACCTTTCAAAGATAATTATTTACTGGTTACCTCAACAAGATCTGTCTACTAATTACCTCCACAAGATCTGTCTACAGATTACATCAACAAAATCTGTCTACTAATTACCTCCACAAGATCTGTCTACAGATTACATCAACAAAATCTGTCTACTAGTTACCTCAACAAGATCTGTCTACAGATTACATCAACAAAATCTGTCTACTAATTACCTCCACAAGATCTGTCTACAGATTACATCAACAAAATCTGTCTACTAGTTACCTCAACAAGATCTGTCTACTGAATACCTCAACAAAATCTGCCTACTTATTACCTCAACAAGATCTGTCTACTGAATACCTCAACAAGATCTGTCTACAGATTACATCAACAAAATCTGTCTCCTGATTACCTCAACAAGATCTGTCTACAGATTACATCAAAAAATATGTCTACTGATTACCTCAACAAGATCTGTCTACTGAATACCTCAACAAAATCTGCCTACTTATTACCTCAACAAGATCTGTCTACAGATTACATCAACAAAATATGTCTAATGATTACCTCAACAAGATCTGTCTACTGATTACCTCAACAAGATCTGTCTCCTGATTACCTCAACAAGATCTGTCTACAGATTACATCAACAAAATATGTCTACTGATTACCTCAACAAGATCTGCCTAATTATTACCTCAACAAAATCTGCCTACTTATTACCTCAACAAAATCTGTCTACTGATTACCTCCACAAGATCTGTCTACAGATTACATCAACAAAATCTGTCTACTGATTACCTCAACAAGATCAGTCTACAGATTACATCAACAAAATATGTCTACTGATTACCTCAACAAGATCTGTCTACTGATTACCTCAACAAGATCCGTCTCCTGATTACCTCAACAAAATCTGTCTACAGATTGCATAAACAAAATATGTCTACTGATTACCTCAACAAGATCTGTCTCCTGATTACCTCAGCAAGATCTGTCTACAGATTACATCAATAAAATATGTCTACTGATTACCTCAACAAGATCTGTCTACTGATTAACTCAACAAGATCTGTCTACCTATTACCTCAACAAAATATGTCTACTGATTACTTTAACAAAATCTGTCTACTGAATACTTCAATAAAATATGTCTACTGATTACCTCAACAAAATCTGTCTACTAATTACTTCAACAAGGTCTGTTTACTGATTACCTCAACAAGTTTTGTTTACTGATTACCTCAACAAGATATGTCTACTGATAACCTCAAGAAGATATGTCTACTGATTACCTCAACAAGATCTGTCTACTGATTACCTCAACAAGATCAGTCTACTGATTACCTCAACAAGATCTGTCTACTATTTAACTCAACAAGATCTGTCTACTGATTACCTCAACAAAATTTGTCTACTGATTACCTTAACAAGATCTGTCTACTGATTACCTCATCAATATCTGTCTACTGGTTACCTCAACAAAATCCGCCTACTTATTACCTCAACAAAATCTGTCTACTGATTACCTCAACAAAATATGTCTACTTATTACCTCAAAAAAATCTGTCTACTGATTACTTCTACAAGATCTGTTTACTGATTACCTCAACAAGACCTGTCGAATATTTACCTCAACAAGATATGTCTACTGATTACCTCAACAAGATCTGTCTACTGATTACCTCAACAAGATCTGTCTACTGATTATCTAAACAAGATCTATTTTCTGATTACCTCAACAAGATCTGTCTACTGATTACCTCAACAAGATCTGTTTATTGATTACATCTACAAGATCTGTTTACTGATTAACTCAACAAGATCTGTTTATTGATTACCTCAACAAGATCTATTTACTGGTTACCTCAACAAGATCTGTTTACTGATTACCTCAACAAGATCTATTTACTGATTACCTCAACAAGATATGTCTACTGATTACCGCAACAAGATCTGTTTACTGATTACCTCCACAAGATCTGTTTACTGATTACCTCAACAAGATTTGTCTACTGATTACATCAACAAGATGTGTCTACTGGCTACTTCAATAAGATGTGTCTACTGGCTACTTCAATAAGATGTGTCTACTGACTACCTCAATAAGATATGTCTACTGACTACTTCAGTAAGATGTGACTACAGACTATTTCAATAAGATGTGACTACAGACTACTTCAATTAGATGTGTCTTCTGCCTACTTCAATAAGATGTGACTACAGACTACTTCAATAAGATTTGTCTACAGACTACTTCAATAAGATGTGTCTACTGACTACTTCAGTAAGATGTGACTACAGACTACTTCAATAACGTGTGTTTACTGACTACCTCAATGAGATATTTGTATAGACTAACTCAGGTAGATTTAACAGCTTAGCATTTCATGGTGAATTGTCCACTGAATACTTCATTAAGAGCTGTTTGGTGACTACCGAAAAAAAACCCCAAAAAACTGACTGCCCGAAGTATTCACTAAAAATGTCACCTCAGCGCCTCTCTGAGAATTACCTGTCAGTACTTCCTCCAGCAGTAATGTCACAGTTACATTATTAATAAGATCTATTAATTACCTCACCGAGAACATGTATTAATTACCTCACCGAGTACATCTATTAATTACCTCACTGAGTACATCTATTAATTACCTTACCGAATACATCTATTAATTATTTCACTGAGTACATCTATTAATTACTTCACTGAGTACATCTATTAATTGCCTCACCGAGTAAATCTATATCTATTAATTACTTCACTGAGTACATCTATTAATTACTTCACTGAGTACATCTATTAATTATTTCACTGAGTACATCTATTAATTGCCTTACCGAGTAATTACCTCACTGAGTACATCTATTAATTACTTCACTGAGTACATCTATTAATTATTTCAATGCATGATATACGCTGATTATCACTGTGAGAAAAAAAAATCAACTACCTACACAATTCCGTAATGTCTATTATTTATCTCATTAAGTATTATCTATTATATACCTCATTAAGTATTATCTGTTATTTACCTCATTAAGTATTATCTATTATTTACTTCATTAAGTATTATCTATTATTTACCTCATTAAGTATTATCTAGTATTTACCTCATTAAGTATTATCTATTATTTACCGCTGTATTGTATATTAAGTATTGTATAATATTTACCTCATTAATTAAATATTGTTTATTATTTACCTCATTAAGTATTGTAAATTATTTACCTCATTAAGTAATGCCAGTTATTTACCTCATTATGTGTTGTCTATTATTTACCTCATTAAGTATTGTCAATTATTTACCTCATTAATTGTTGTCTATTATTTGCGTCATTAAGTATTGTAAATTAGTTACCTCATTAAGTGTTGTTTATTATTCACCTCATTAAGTATTGTAAATTATTTACCTCATTAATTATTGTCAATTATTTACCTCATTAGCCGTTGTCTATTATTTACCTCATTAAGTATTGTCTATTATTTGAGTCATTAAATATTATCAATTAGTTACCTCATTAAGTGTTGTTTATTATTTACGTCATTAAGTATTGTAAATTATTTACCTCATTAATTATTGCCAATTATTTACCTCATTAAGTGTTGTCTATTATTTACCTCATTAAGAATTGTAAATTATTTATCTCATTAAGTGTTGTCTATTATTTACCTCATTAAGTGTTGTCTATTATTTACTTCATTAAGTGTTGTCTATTCTTTACCTCATTAAGTATTGTCCATTATTTACCTCATTAAGTGTTGTCTATTCTTTACCTCATTAAGTATTGTCCATTATTTACCTCATTAAGTGTTGTCTATTCTTTACCTCATTAAGTGTTGTCTATTCTTTACCTCATTAAGTATTGTCTATTATTTACCTCATTAAGTATTGTCCATTATTTACCTTATTAAGTGTTGTCTATTCTTTACCTCATTAAGTGTTGTCTATTATTTACCTCATTAAGTATTGTCCATTATTTACCTCATTAAGTGTTGTCTATTCTTTACCTCATTAAGTATTGTCTATTATTTACCTCATTAAGTGTTGTCTATTCTTTACCTCATTAAGTGTTGTCTATTCTTTACCTCATTAAGTGTTGTCTATTATTTACCTCATTAAGTATTGTCCATTATTTAACTCATTAAGTGTTGTCTATTCTTTACCTCATTAAGTATTGTCTATTATTTACATCACTAAGTAAATTCTTTTAATTATCTCACTGAGTGCGACTTGAAAAGTAAAACACTCAAGAAGACCTACTATAATGTTCTATAGATAGTACTGTATGTTCTATTATACTTACATGAATAGTAATATCTACTACTTACCTCACTGAGTACGAGCTATTAGTATCCTGACTGGAAAAAGATCTACAAATAACGTTGCTGAGTAAAGTGTCCTAATTACCTCACTGTGTAAGATCTACTAATTACCTTGCTGAGTATGAACTACTAATTACCTAACTGAGGCAGATCTACTAATTACTTCACTGAGTAGAGTCTACTAATTACCTCACAGAGTAAGATCTACTAATTACCTCACTGAGTAAGATCTACTAATTACCTCACAGAGTAAGATCTACTAATTACCTCACTGAGTAAGATCTACTAATTACCTCACTGAATAAGATCTACTAATTACCTCACTGAGTAAGATCTACTAATTACCTCACTGAGTAAGATCTACTAATTACCTCACTGAGTAAGATCTACTAATTACCTCACTGAGTAAGATCTACTAATTACGTCCCAGAGTAAGATCTACTAATTTCCTCACTGAGTAAGGTCAACTAATAACTTCACAGAGTAAGATCTACTAATAACATCACAGAGTAAGATCTACTAATTACTTCACAGAGTAAGATCTACTAATAACATCACAGAGTAAGATCTACTAATTACTTCACATAGTAAAATCTACTAATTACCTCACAGAGTAAGATCTACTAAATACCTCACTGAGTAAGATCAACTAATAATTTCACAGAGAAAGATCTGCTAATTACTTCACAGAGTAAGATCTACTAATTACCTCACTGAGTAAGATAAACCAATAATTTCGCAGAGTAAGATCTACTAATTACCTCACTGAGTAAGATCAACTAATAACTTCACAGAGAAAGGTGTACTAATTACCTCACTGAGTAAGATCAACTAATAACTTCACTGAGTAAGATCTACTAATTACCTCACTGAGTAAGATCAACTAATAACTTCACAGAGTAAGATCTACTAATTACCTCACTGAGTAAGATCAACTAATAACTTCACAGAGTAAGATCTGCTAATTACTTCATTGAGTAAGATCTACTAATTACCTCACAGAGTAAGATCAACTAACAACTTCACAGAGTAAGATCTATTAATTACCTCACTGATTAAGATCAACTAATAACTTCACAGAGTAAGATCTACTAATTATCTCACTGAGTAAGATCAACTAATAACTTCACAGAGTAAGATCTCACTAATTACCTCACTGAGTAAGATCAACTAATAACTTCACAGAGTAAGATCTACTAATTACCTCACTGAGTAAGATCAACTAATAACTTTACAGAGTAAGATCTACTAATAACTTCACAGAGTAATATCAACTAATAACTTCACAGAGTAAGATCAACTAATAACTTCACAGTGTAAGATCTACTAATTACTTCACAGAGTAAGATCTACTAATAACTTCACAGAGTAAGATCTACTAATTACCTCACAGAGTAAGATCAACTAATATCTTCACAGAGTAAGATCTACTAATTTCCTCACTGAGTAAGATCAACTAATAACTTCACAGTGTAAAATCTACTAATTACCTCACTGAGTAAGATCAACTAATAACTTCACAGTGTAAGATCTACTAATTACCTCACTGAGTAAGATCAACTAATAACTTCACAAAGTAATATCTACTAATTACTTCACTGAGTAAGATCAACTAATAACTTCACAGAGTAAGATCTACTAATTACTTCATTGAGTAAGATCTACTAATAACTTCACAGAGTAAGATCTACTAATTACTTCACTGAGTAAGATCTACTAATTACCTCATTGAGTAGGGTCTACTAATTACATTGCTGCATAAGATCTACTAACTGTCTTAAAGAATAAGATCCGATAATATTACCTCAAAGAGTAAGATCCGATGATTACCTCAAAGAACATGATCAACTATTTACCTCAAAGAGTAAAATCAGATAATTACCTCAAAGAGAAAGATTCGATAATTACCTCATAGAGTAAGATCTAATGTCTACCTCATTATTACACCTCTGTTAATTATTTGAGTGCGACATCGGGTGCATCCTGATGAATTACCTAATTACCGATGAGTATCAGGTAGATCGAACTGAGAACTATGTACTGAGTGCAGCAGGTAGCTACATTGACAGCTACTGTCATCGTGAATCACCAGAATACACCCGGTGAGTGTTACCCGGAAAACTCTTTTTGACAGAGATATGAAGGTGTGACCAAAAATGGCATCTATTGTTATCAAGTTCCGCCCACTTCTTTTGATATCCGCGTCAGTGATCCTGTAAGGACCGCCCACCCGTGAAAAAGACGTTGAAGAGACCTCTGTCAAGTCTGGAAGAACATAATTCATGGGCTTAGATCAAAGGCGTCGACAGCAGAGAACGGTCTCAGCTACTTATTACTACATGTGTGTGTTTAACATGACAACGTGAGTGTGCCTAATTCATCTTCTGCTACCTTTCAGCTCCCTGTGGAACATAGGTCTTCAACAAACACTTTTCAAGTGTTCTGTTTCTTGCCATTATTTTATGATCATTCCATATCTTCCCCATCATCTTCACCTCTGCTTCTATCTGTCTTCTCCAAGAATTCCTTGGTCTTCCTCTTTGTCTTTTCCCTGGGATTTCCAGAAAAGGACCTGTTGTATAATACTCTCAGTTATCTTCCGCAGTGTGTGTCCTATCCAGCGCCATCGTCTTCGCTGTATCTCTTTATCCACTGATAAACTTCACAAACACGGAGTGTGCCTAATAATGCTACGTGATTGTATTTAATGAGATTAGTAGAAAAACTGATAACTCGAGCCCTCATAAATGGTAAGTCATAAGAATGAGACTAACAACAGGCTTCCACAGCTTAACAACAAAGAAGGAGATTAACTTCTCTAGGACCTGACCACTTATGTTTCTGATGGTGATTTTGTCACTCACCTTCCATATGTATAATGATGATAACGATGATGATGACTTTGGTCACTCACTTTCTATATGTATAATGATGATGATGATTTTGGTCACTCACCTTCTATGTATATAATGATGATGATGATTTTGGTCACTCACCTTCTATATGTATAATGATGATGATGACTTTGGTCACTCACCTTCTATATGTATAATGATGATGATGATTTTGGTCACTCACCTTCTATATGTATAATGATTGTAACGATGATGATGATTTTGGTCACTCACCTTCTATATGTATAATGATTATAACGATGATGATGATTTTGGTCACTCACCTTCTATATGTACAATGATGATAACGATGATGATGATTTTGGTCACTCACCTTCTATATGTATAATAATGATAACGATGATGATGATTTTGGTCACTCACCTTCTATGTGTATAATGATGATAACGATGATGATGATTTTGGTCACTCACCATCTATATGTATAATGATGATGATAATTTTGGTCACTCACCTTCTATATGTATAATGATGATAACGATGATGATGACTTTGGTCACTCACCTTCTATATGTATAATGATGATGATGACTTTGGTCACTCACTTTCCATATGTATAATGATGATGATGATTTTGGTCACTCACCTTCTATATGTATAATGAGGATAACGATGATGATGATTTTGGTCACTCACCTTCTATATGTATAATGATGATAACGATGATGATGACTTTGGTCACTCACTTTCCATATGTATAATGATGATGATGATTTTGGTCACTCACCTTCTATATGTATAATGATGATAACGATGATGATGACTTTGGTCACTCACTTTCCATATGTATAATGATGATGATGATTTTGGTCACTCACCATCTATATGTATAATGATGATGATGATTTTGGTCACTCACCTTCTATATGTATAATGATGATGATGATGATGATTTTGGTCACTCACCTTCTATATATATAATGATGATAACGATGATGATGACTTTGGTCACTCACTTTCCATATGTATAATGATGATGATGATTTTGGTCACTCACTTTCCATATGTATAATGATGATGATGATTTTGGTCACTCACCTTCCATATATATAATGATGATGATGACTTTGGTCACTCACTTTCCATATGTATAATGATGATGATTTTGGTCACTCACCTTCCATATATATAATGATGATGATGACTTTGGTCACTCACTTTCCATATGTATAATGATGATGATTTTGGTCACTCACTTTCCATATGTATAATGATGATGATGACTTTGGTCACTCACTTTCCATATGTATAATGATGATGATGATTTTGGTCACTCACCTTTGATGACTTTGGTCACTCACTTTCCATATGTATAATGATGAGGATGATGACTTTGGTCACTCACCTTCCATATGTATAATGAAGATGATGATGATTTTGGTCACTCACCTTCTATATGTATAATAATGATGATGATGACTTTGGTCACTCACCTTCCATATGTATAATGATGATGATAATGATGATGACTTTGGTCACTCACTTTCCATATGTATAATGATGATGATGATGACTTTGGTCACTCACCTTCCATATGTATAATGATGATAATGATGACTTTGGTCACTCACTTTCTATATGTATAATGATGATGATGATGATGATGATGATTTTGGTCACTCACTTTCTATATGTATAATGATGATGATGATGACTTTGGTCACTCACTTTCTATATGTATAATGATGACTTTGGTCACTCACTTTCTATATGTATAATGATGATGATGATGACTTTGGTCACTCACTTTCTATATGTATAATGATGATGATGATGACTTTGGTCACTCACCTTCCATATGTAAAATGATGATGATGATGACTTTAGTCACTCACTTTCTATATGTATAATGATGATGATGATGATGATTTTGGTCACTCACTTTCTATATGTATAATGATAACTTTGGTCACTCACTTTCTATATGTATAATGATGATGATGATTTTGGTCACTCACCTTCCATATGTATAATGATGATGATGATGATTTTGGTCACTCACTTTCTATATGTATAATGATGATGATGATGATTTTGGTCACTCACTTTCTATATGTATAATGATGATGATGACTTTGGTCACTCACTTTCTATATGTATAATAATGATGATGATGATGACTTTGGTCACTCACCTTCCATATGTATAATGATGATGATGATGATGACTTTGGTCACTCACTTTCCATATGTATAATGATGATGATGGTGACTTTGGTCACTCACTTTCCATATGTATAATGATGATGATGATGACTTTGGTCACTCACCTTCCATATGTATAATGATGATGATGATGACTTTGGTCACTCACCTTCCATATGTATAATGATGATGATGATGATGATGACTTTGGTCACTCACTTTCCATATGTATAATGATGATGATGGTGACTTTGGTCACTCACCTTCCATATGTATAATGATGATGATGATGACTTTGGTCACTCACCTTCTATATGTATAATGATGATGATGATGACTTTGGTCACTCACCTTCTATGGCCAGTGACCTTGGCAACCCCTGACCCACCAGTTGATTGTTGTACAGAAAGATTGGACCAAACATGGCTGCTCCTTGTCTCTTCCTTGTAGCCTGTAGGCGGTTCCAATTCTCGACCAGCAAGACCCGGCGAAATCACTGATGGTTTTAATCTGTTCTTTTCCTTTTTTTTGTAATTGATGATCAAAATTATGATCGTACGTGATGGTAGCGATATAATGAGAAAAGACTTGATGTCTAGTGAGACATGCCCAGCAAATTTGTTGATTCTGTCTCAGTGTCTGGGGCCTCAGATTTATTTTCTTGATGACACTAACTGATGTCGATGAGCTCTTCAATCAAGAACAGAATCAAGAAATGTCTGTCTACTGTTGTTGATGTCTTATAAACATACAATCCAATTTTCAAAAGGGATTCATGTAAATGTGAACAAATAATCCGTTCTGGGTAGGACCGAGTGGAGAAATCAGAGTTTTTGAATCAGTTATAGGACAAGGCTTAGCTCGTTATTTGATGTCAGTAAGAAATAATTGATTGTATCGTCTTGAAGCATTTGATCTTGAAAGCTCCCAATTTGTTGACTGTGTGATCTGAGGGCAGACAGCCTTAATTTGTTGAAGCTGTCTGTAGGCAAGAGTCTTGTACTGAAACATTTATTTACATCTTTTGTTGAGTTTTTCATACAAACGTCAGCTGAGTACGTCATTTAGAGCTGCGTGTCTATCTAGTACGTCATTTAGAGCTTCGTGTCTGTTTAGTATGTTATTTAGAACTACGTGTCTGTTTAGGACGTCATTTAGAACTATGAGTCTGTTTAGAACGTTATTTATAACTACGTTTCTGTTTAGTACGTCCTTTAGAACTACGTGTTTGTTTAATACGTTATTTAGAACTACATGTTTGTTTAATACGTTATTTAGAACTACGTGTCTGTTTAGTACGTTATTTAGAACTACGTGTTTGTTTAGTACGTTATTTAGAACTACATGTTTGTTTAAAACGTTATTTAGAACTACTTGTCTGTTTAGTACGTTATTTAGAACTACGTGTTTGTTTAGTACGTTATTTAGAACTACGTGTGTGATTAGCGAGTCATTTACAACTACGTGTCTGTTTATTACATCATTTAGAACTACGTGTCTGTTTATTACGTCATTTACAACTACGTATCTATTTAGTACGTCATTTAGAACTACGTGCCTGTTTATTACGTCATTTAGAACTACGTGCCTGTTTATTACGTCATTTAAAACTACTTGTCTATTTATTACATCATTTAGAACTACGTGTCTTATTATTACGGCATTTAGAACTACGTGTATGTTTATTACGTCATTTAGAACTACGTGTCTGTTTAGTACTTCGTCTAGAACTACGTGTCTGTTTATTACATCATTTAGAACTACGTGTATTTTTATTACATCATCTAGATCTACGTGTCTGTTTATTACATCATCTAGAACTGCGTGTCTGTTTATTACATTATCTAGAACTACGTGTCTGTTTATTACATCATCTAGAACTACGTGTCTGTTTATTACATCATCTAGAACTACGTGTCTGTTTATTACGTCATCTAGAAATACGTGTCTGTTTAGTACTTCATCTAGAATTACGTGTCTGTTTATTACGTCATTTAGAGCTGCGTGTTTGTTTATTACATCATTTAGAACTACGTGTATGTTTATTACGTCATTTAGAACTATGTGTCTGTTTAGTACTTCATCTAGAACTACGTGTCTGTTTTTAAATCATTTAGAACTACGTGTCTGTTTATTACATCATTTAGAGATCCGTGTCTGTTTATTACATCATTTTCAACTACGTGTCTGTTTATTACATCATTTAGAACTACGTGTCTGTTTATTACATCATTTAGAGCTACGTGTCTGTTTATTACATCATTTAGAACTACGTGTCTGTTTATTACATCATTTAGAACTACGTGTCTGTTTATTACATCATTTAGAGCTCCGTGTCTGTTTATTACATCATTTTCAACTACGTGTCTGTTTATTACATCATTTAGAACTACGTGTCTGTTTATTACATCATTTAGAACTACGTGTCTGTTTATTACATCATTTAGAGCTACGTGTTTGTTTATTACATCATTTAGAACTACGTGCCTGTTTATTACATCATCTAGAACTATGTGTCTGTTTATTACGTCATCTAGAACTATGTGTCTGTTTTTTACGTCATTTAGAACTACGTGTCTGTTTATTGTGTCATTTAGAACTACGTGTCTGTTTAGTGTGTCATTTAGAACTACGTGTCTGTTTAGTGTGTCATTTAGAACTACGTGTCTGTTTATTACATCATCTAGAACTACGTTTCTGTTTAGTACTTTATCTAGAACTACGTGTCTGTTTATTACATCATTTTTAACTACACGTCTGTTTATTACATCATTTAGAACTACATGTCTGTTTATTACATCATTTAGAACTACGTGTCTGTTTATTACATCATTTAGAACTAAGTGTCTGTTTATTACATCATTTAGAGCTACATGTCTGTTTATTACATCCTTTAGAGCTATGTGTTTGTTTATTACATCATTTAGAACTACGTATCTGTTTATTACGTCATTTAGAACTACGTGTCTGTTTAGTGTGCCATTTAGAACTACGTGTCTGTTTAGAAGGTCATTTAGAACTACGTGTCTCTTTACGATGTCATTTAGAACTACATGTCTGTTTAGAACGTCATTTAGAACTACGTGTCCGTTTATTACGTCATTTAGAACAATTACGTCATTTACAAATATACGTATCTGTTTAGTGTGTCATTTAGAACTACGAGTCTGTTTAGTATGTCATTTAGAAAATTCGTGTCTGTTTAGAACGTCATTTAGAAAATTCGTGTCTGTTTAGAACGTCATTTAGAACCAAGGTGTCTGTTTGGTGTGTCATTTAGAACTACGTGTCTGTTTTGAAGGTCATTTAGAACTACGTGTCTCTTTAGTATGTCATTTAGAACTACGTGTCTGTTTAGAACGTCATTTAGAACTACGTATCTGTTTATTACGTCATTTACAAATATGTATCTGTTTAGTGTGTCATTTAGAACTACGAGTCTGTTTAGAATGTCATATAGAAAATTCGTGTCTGTTTAGAACGTCATTTAGAACCACGTGTCTGTTTATTACCTCATTTAGAACTACATGTCTGTTTAGTATGTCATCTATAATTACGTGTCTGTTTAGTATGTCATCTAGAACTACATGTCTGTTTAGTACGTCATCTAGAACTACATGTTTGTTTAGTGCGTCATCTAAAATTACGTGTCTGTTTAGTACGTCATCTAGTTCTACGTGTCTGTTTAGCACGTCATCTAGAACTAAGTGTCTGTTTAGTACGTCATCTAGTTCTACGTGTCTGTTTAGCACGTCATCTAGAACTAAGTGTCTATTTAGTACGTCATCTAGTTCTACGTGTCTGTTTAGCACATCATCTAGAACTAAGTGTCTGTTTAGTACGTCATCTAGAATTACGTGTCTGCTTATTCCGTCATCTAGAACTACGTGTCTGTTTAGTACGTCATTTAGAACTGTCTGTTTAGTACGTCATCTAGAAGTACACGTCTGTTTAGTATGTCATCTGGAACTACGTGTCTGTTTAGTACGTCATCTAGAATTACGTGTCTGTTTAGTACGTCATCTAGAATTACGTGTCTGTTTAGTACGTCATCTAGAACTACGTGTCTGTTTAGTACGTTATCTAGTACTACGTGTCTCTTTAGTACATCATCTAGAACTACGTGTCTGTTTAGTACATCATTTAGAATTACGTGTCTGTTTAGTACGTCATCTAGAACTACGTGTCTGTTTATTACATCATTTAGAACTACATGTCTGTTTATTACATCATTTAGAGCTACGTGTTTGTTTATTACATCATTTAGATCTACGTGTCTGTTTATTACGTCATTTAGAACTACGTGTCTGTTTAGTGTGTCATTTAGAACTACGTGTCTGTTTAGAAGGTCATTTAGAACTACGTGTCTCTTTAGGATGTCATTTAGAACTACATGTTTGTTTAGAACATTTTTTAGAACTACGTGTCCGTTTAGTACGTCATTTAGAACTACGTATCTGTTTATTACGTCATTTACAAATACGTATCTGTTTAGTGTGTCATTTAGAACTACGAGTCTGTTTAGTATGTCATTTAGAAAATTCGTGTCTGTTTAGAACGTCATTTAGAAAATTCGTGTCTGTTTAGAACGTCATTTAGAACCAAATTGTCTGTTTGGTGTGTCATTTAGAACTACGTGTCTGTTTTGAAGGTCATTTAGAACTACGTGTCTCTTTAGTATGTCATTTAGAGCTACGTGTCTGTTTAAAACGTAATTTAGAACTACGTATCTGTTTATTATCTCATCTATAATTACGTGTCTGTTTAGTACGTCATCTAGAACTACATGTCTGTTTAGTACGTCATCTAGAACTACGTGTCTGTTTAGTACGTCATTTAGAACTGTCTGTTTAGTATGTCATCTAGAAGTACACGTTTGTTTAGTACGTCATCTAGAATTACGTGTCTGTTTAGTTCGTCATCTAGTATTACATGCCTTTTTAGTACGTCATCTAGAATTACGTGTCTGTTTAGTATGTCATCTAGTACTACGTGTCTCTTTAGTACGTCATCTAGAACTACGTGTCTGTTTAGTACGTCATCTAGAATTACGTGTCTGTTTAGTACGTCATTTAGAACTACGTGTCTCTTTAGTACGTCATCTAAAGCTACGTGTCTGTTTAGTACGTCATTTAGAACTATGTGTCTGTTTAGTACGGCATCTAGTACTACGTGTCTGTTTAGTACGTCATTTAAAACCACATGTCTGCTGAGTACGTCATTTAGAACCATTGTGTGCTGAGGACGATAGTTTTACATTATTTACATGTCTGCTGACACGGAAACAGAAACATTATCTGAGATTTGATGACACAGCGAAGCTCATATCTCAACTTTTCTAATTCCTAAACACCTATTTTACACACAAGTAATGAGCATACGCTACGTTATTTACAAACACATATTTACACATAAACTACTATACTTCACAAAAACATTCATGGAATATAACTCTAATGTAAAATTTCACAGAAACACCACTTGAATATAACTCTAATGTACGACTTCACACAAACACCACTTGAATATAACTCTAATGTACGACTTCACACAAACACCACTTGAATATAACTCTAATGTACGACTTCACACAAACACCACTTGAATATAACTCTAATGTACGACTTCACACAAACACTACTTGAATATAACTCTAATGTACGACTTAACACAAACACCACTTGAATATAACTCTAATGAACAACTTCACACAAACACCACTTGAATATAACTCTAATGAACAACTTCACAGAAACATTACTTGAATATAACTCTAATGAACAACTTCACACAAACACTACTTGAATATAACTCTAATGTACAACTTCACACAAACACCACATGAATATAACTCTAATGAACATCTTCACAGAAACACCACTTGAATATAAGTCTAATGAACAAATTCATAAAAATCTTAAAGCAGAACCTATTGCTAGGAAACAAATATTTTGTTAATAATGTGAGAAGACTAATCTAGTCTTAACGAAAAATGGCCAGTGAGTTTCTTAAACAAAAATACATTTGTATGAGCATACCACAAAGAGAGATACTTACATAGAGCATACCACAAAGATAGATACCTACATAGAGCACACCACAAAGAGAGATACTTACATAGAGCATACCACAAAGAGAGATACTTACATAGAGCACACCACAAAGAGAGATACTTACATAGAGCATACCACAAAGAGAGATACTTACATAGAGCACACCACAAAGAGAGATACCTACATAGAGCATACCATAAAGAGAGATATCTACTTAGAGCATACCACAAAGAGAGATACCAACTGAGAGCATACCACAAAGAGAGAAACCAACTGAGAGCATACGACAAAAAGAGATACCAACTGAGAGCATACCACAAAGAGAAATACCAACTGAGAGCATACGAGAAAGAGAGATACCTACATTGCAAATACCACAAAGAGAGATATCTACTTAAAGCATACCACAAAGAGAAAAACCTGCTTAGATCATACCACAAAGAGAAACACCTACTTAGAGCATACCACAGAGAGAGATATCAACATAGAGCATACCGCAAAGAGAGATATCAACATAGAGCATACCACAAAGAGAGATATCAACTGAGAGCATACCACAAAGAGAGATATCAACATAGAGCATACCACAAAGAGAGATATCAACTGAGAGCATACCACAAAGAGAGATATCAACTGAGAGCATACCACAAAGAGAGATATCAACTGAAAGCATACCACAAAGAGAGATATTAACTGAGAGCATACCACAAAGAGAGATATCAACTGAGAGCATACCACAAAGAGAAATATCAAAAGAGAGCATACTACAAAGAGAGATATCAACTGAGAGCATACTGGAATGATAAATATATAATAACATACCACAAAAAGATAAATATTTATGGAGAGCCTACCGCAAGGAGAGATATATATTGAGAATATATCTCAATGAGAAGTGTAGGAAAACAAGAAAGATCAATGAGTAGGGTCCACTGAGAACTGATCCCTTTCAGAAACATCGACTGAGAACATACGTTACTGGAAATATCTACTGAGAATTTACCTCACATGGAAATATCTACCACGAACCCACCTCAGTGAGAAATATTTAATGAGATCATACGTCACTGAGAACTCGCCAGAAAGAAATATATCTAACGAAAACTTACCGCACAGTGAAATATCTACTGAGAAACTACCTCACACGCAAATATCTACTGAGAACCTACCTCAGAGTAAAATATCGACTGAGAACCTACCTCACAGTGAAATATCTATTGAGAACCTACCTCACACCTAAGTCTCTACTGAGAACCTACATCACAGTGAAAAATCTACTGAGAAACTAATTCACACGCAAATATCAACTGAGAATCTACCTCACAGTAAAAAATCTAATGAGAACCTAACTCACACGCAAATATCTACTGAGAACCTACCTCACAGTGAAATATCTACTGAGAACCTAACTCACACTCAAATATCTGTTGAGAACTTACCTCACAGAGAAAAATCTATCTAGAACTTACCTCTCATATATGTTTATGTTCACTGCCTAAGAGAAAGAAGTATTACGTCTACCTTTCAAAGATAATTATTTACTGGTTACCTCAACAAGATCTGTCTACTAATTACCTCCACAAGATCTGTCTACAGATTACATCAACAAAATCTGTCTACTAATTACCTCCACAAGATCTGTCTACAGATTACATCAACAAAATCTGTCTACTAGTTACCTCAACAAGATCTGTCTACAGATTACATCAACAAAATCTGTCTACTAATTACCTCCACAAGATCTGTCTACAGATTACATCAACAAAATCTGTCTACTAGTTACCTCAACAAGATCTGTCTACTGAATACCTCAACAAAATCTGCCTACTTATTACCTCAACAAGATCTGTCTACTGAATACCTCAACAAGATCTGTCTACAGATTACATCAACAAAATCTGTCTCCTGATTACCTCAACAAGATCTGTCTACAGATTACATCAAAAAATATGTCTACTGATTACCTCAACAAGATCTGTCTACTGAATACCTCAACAAAATCTGCCTACTTATTACCTCAACAAGATCTGTCTACAGATTACATCAACAAAATATGTCTAATGATTACCTCAACAAGATCTGTCTACTGATTACCTCAACAAGATCTGTCTCCTGATTACCTCAACAAGATCTGTCTACAGATTACATCAACAAAATATGTCTACTGATTACCTCAACAAGATCTGCCTAATTATTACCTCAACAAAATCTGCCTACTTATTACCTCAACAAAATCTGTCTACTGATTACCTCCACAAGATCTGTCTACAGATTACATCAACAAAATCTGTCTACTGATTACCTCAACAAGATCAGTCTACAGATTACATCAACAAAATATGTCTACTGATTACCTCAACAAGATCTGTCTACTGATTACCTCAACAAGATCCGTCTCCTGATTACCTCAACAAAATCTGTCTACAGATTGCATAAACAAAATATGTCTACTGATTACCTCAACAAGATCTGTCTCCTGATTACCTCAGCAAGATCTGTCTACAGATTACATCAATAAAATATGTCTACTGATTACCTCAACAAGATCTGTCTACTGATTAACTCAACAAGATCTGTCTACCTATTACCTCAACAAAATATGTCTACTGATTACTTTAACAAAATCTGTCTACTGAATACTTCAATAAAATATGTCTACTGATTACCTCAACAAAATCTGTCTACTAATTACTTCAACAAGGTCTGTTTACTGATTACCTCAACAAGTTTTGTTTACTGATTACCTCAACAAGATATGTCTACTGATAACCTCAAGAAGATATGTCTACTGATTACCTCAACAAGATCTGTCTACTGATTACCTCAACAAGATCAGTCTACTGATTACCTCAACAAGATCTGTCTACTATTTAACTCAACAAGATCTGTCTACTGATTACCTCAACAAAATTTGTCTACTGATTACCTTAACAAGATCTGTCTACTGATTACCTCATCAATATCTGTCTACTGGTTACCTCAACAAAATCCGCCTACTTATTACCTCAACAAAATCTGTCTACTGATTACCTCAACAAAATATGTCTACTTATTACCTCAAAAAATCTGTCTACTGATTACTTCTACAAGATCTGTTTACTGATTACCTCAACAAGACCTGTCGAATATTTACCTCAACAAGATATGTCTACTGATTACCTCAACAAGATCTGTCTACTGATTACCTCAACAAGATCTGTCTACTGATTATCTAAACAAGATCTATTTTCTGATTACCTCAACAAGATCTGTCTACTGATTACCTCAACAAGATCTGTTTATTGATTACATCTACAAGATCTGTTTACTGATTAACTCAACAAGATCTGTTTATTGATTACCTCAACAAGATCTATTTACTGGTTACCTCAACAAGATCTGTTTACTGATTACCTCAACAAGATCTATTTACTGATTACCTCAACAAGATATGTCTACTGATTACCGCAACAAGATCTGTTTACTGATTACCTCCACAAGATCTGTTTACTGATTACCTCAACAAGATTTGTCTACTGATTACATCAACAAGATGTGTCTACTGGCTACTTCAATAAGATGTGTCTACTGGCTACTTCAATAAGATGTGTCTACTGACTACCTCAATAAGATATGTCTACTGACTACTTCAGTAAGATGTGACTACAGACTATTTCAATAAGATGTGACTACAGACTACTTCAATTAGATGTGTCTTCTGCCTACTTCAATAAGATGTGACTACAGACTACTTCAATAAGATTTGTCTACAGACTACTTCAATAAGATGTGTCTACTGACTACTTCAGTAAGATGTGACTACAGACTACTTCAATAACGTGTGTTTACTGACTACCTCAATGAGATATTTGTATAGACTAACTCAGGTAGATTTAACAGCTTAGCATTTCATGGTGAATTGTCCACTGAATACTTCATTAAGAGCTGTTTGGTGACTACCGAAAAAAAAACCCCAAAAAACTGACTGCCCGAAGTATTCACTAAAAATGTCACCTCAGCGCCTCTCTGAGAATTACCTGTCAGTACTTCCTCCAGCAGTAATGTCACAGTTACATTATTAATAAGATCTATTAATTACCTCACCGAGAACATGTATTAATTACCTCACCGAGTACATCTATTAATTACCTCACTGAGTACATCTATTAATTACCTTACCGAATACATCTATTAATTATTTCACTGAGTACATCTATTAATTACTTCACTGAGTACATCTATTAATTGCCTCACCGAGTAAATCTATATCTATTAATTACTTCACTGAGTACATCTATTAATTACTTCACTGAGTACATCTATTAATTATTTCACTGAGTACATCTATTAATTGCCTTACCGAGTAATTACCTCACTGAGTACATCTATTAATTACTTCACTGAGTACATCTATTAATTATTTCAATGCATGATATACGCTGATTATCACTGTGAGAAAAAAAAATCAACTACCTACACAATTCCGTAATGTCTATTATTTATCTCATTAAGTATTATCTATTATATACCTCATTAAGTATTATCTGTTATTTACCTCATTAAGTATTATCTATTATTTACTTCATTAAGTATTATCTATTATTTACCTCATTAAGTATTATCTAGTATTTACCTCATTAAGTATTATCTATTATTTACCGCTGTATTGTATATTAAGTATTGTATAATATTTACCTCATTAATTAATATTGTTTATTATTTACCTCATTAAGTATTGTAAATTATTTACCTCATTAAGTAATGCCAGTTATTTACCTCATTATGTGTTGTCTATTATTTACCTCATTAAGTATTGTCAATTATTTACCTCATTAATTGTTGTCTATTATTTGCGTCATTAAGTATTGTAAATTAGTTACCTCATTAAGTGTTGTTTATTATTCACCTCATTAAGTATTGTAAATTATTTACCTCATTAATTATTGTCAATTATTTACCTCATTAGCCGTTGTCTATTATTTACCTCATTAAGTATTGTCTATTATTTGAGTCATTAAATATTATCAATTAGTTACCTCATTAAGTGTTGTTTATTATTTACGTCATTAAGTATTGTAAATTATTTACCTCATTAATTATTGCCAATTATTTACCTCATTAAGTGTTGTCTATTATTTACCTCATTAAGAATTGTAAATTATTTATCTCATTAAGTGTTGTCTATTATTTACCTCATTAAGTGTTGTCTATTATTTACTTCATTAAGTGTTGTCTATTCTTTACCTCATTAAGTATTGTCCATTATTTACCTCATTAAGTGTTGTCTATTCTTTACCTCATTAAGTATTGTCCATTATTTACCTCATTAAGTGTTGTCTATTCTTTACCTCATTAAGTGTTGTCTATTCTTTACCTCATTAAGTATTGTCTATTATTTACCTCATTAAGTATTGTCCATTATTTACCTTATTAAGTGTTGTCTATTCTTTACCTCATTAAGTGTTGTCTATTATTTACCTCATTAAGTATTGTCCATTATTATACCTCATTAAGTGTTGTCTATTCTTTACCTCATTAAGTATTGTCTATTATTTACCTCATTAAGTGTTGTCTATTCTTTACCTCATTAAGTGTTGTCTATTCTTTACCTCATTAAGTGTTGTCTATTATTTACCTCATTAAGTATTGTCCATTATTTAACTCATTAAGTGTTGTCTATTCTTTACCTCATTAAGTATTGTCTATTATTTACATCACTAAGTAAATTCTTTTAATTATCTCACTGAGTGCGACTTGAAAAGTAAAAACACTCAAGAAGACCTACTATAATGTTCTATAGATAGTACTGTATGTTCTATTATACTTACATGAATAGTAATATCTACTACTTACCTCACTGAGTACGAGCTATTAGTATCCTGACTGGAAAAAAGATCTACAAATAACGTTGCTGAGTAAAGTGTCCTAATTACCTCACTGTGTAAGATCTACTAATTACCTTGCTGAGTATGAACTACTAATTACCTAACTGAGGCAGATCTACTAATTACTTCACTGAGTAGAGTCTACTAATTACCTCACAGAGTAAGATCTACTAATTACCTCACTGAGTAAGATCTACTAATTACCTCACAGAGTAAGATCTACTAATTACCTCACTGAGTAAGATCTACTAATTACCTCACTGAATAAGATCTACTAATTACCTCACTGAGTAAGATCTACTAATTACCTCACTGAGTAAGATCTACTAATTACCTCACTGAGTAAGATCTACTAATTACCTCACTGAGTAAGATCTACTAATTACGTCCCAGAGTAAGATCTACTAATTTCCTCACTGAGTAAGGTCAACTAATAACTTCACAGAGTAAGATCTACTAATAACATCACAGAGTAAGATCTACTAATTACTTCACAGAGTAAGATCTACTAATAACATCACAGAGTAAGATCTACTAATTACTTCACATAGTAAAATCTACTAATTACCTCACAGAGTAAGATCTACTAAATACCTCACTGAGTAAGATCAACTAATAATTTCACAGAGAAAGATCTGCTAATTACTTCACAGAGTAAGATCTACTAATTACCTCACTGAGTAAGATAAACCAATAATTTCGCAGAGTAAGATCTACTAATTACCTCACTGAGTAAGATCAACTAATAACTTCACAGAGAAAGGTGTACTAATTACCTCACTGAGTAAGATCAACTAATAACTTCACTGAGTAAGATCTACTAATTACCTCACTGAGTAAGATCAACTAATAACTTCACAGAGTAAGATCTACTAATTACCTCACTGAGTAAGATCAACTAATAACTTCACAGAGTAAGATCTGCTAATTACTTCATTGAGTAAGATCTACTAATTACCTCACAGAGTAAGATCAACTAACAACTTCACAGAGTAAGATCTATTAATTACCTCACTGATTAAGATCAACTAATAACTTCACAGAGTAAGATCTACTAATTATCTCACTGAGTAAGATCAACTAATAACTTCACAGAGTAAGATCTCACTAATTACCTCACTGAGTAAGATCAACTAATAACTTCACAGAGTAAGATCTACTAATTACCTCACTGAGTAAGATCAACTAATAACTTTACAGAGTAAGATCTACTAATAACTTCACAGAGTAATATCAACTAATAACTTCACAGAGTAAGATCAACTAATAACTTCACAGTGTAAGATCTACTAATTACTTCACAGAGTAAGATCTACTAATAACTTCACAGAGTAAGATCTACTAATTACCTCACAGAGTAAGATCAACTAATATCTTCACAGAGTAAGATCTACTAATTTCCTCACTGAGTAAGATCAACTAATAACTTCACAGTGTAAAATCTACTAATTACCTCACTGAGTAAGATCAACTAATAACTTCACAGTGTAAGATCTACTAATTACCTCACTGAGTAAGATCAACTAATAACTTCACAAAGTAATATCTACTAATTACTTCACTGAGTAAGATCAACTAATAACTTCACAGAGTAAGATCTACTAATTACTTCATTGAGTAAGATCTACTAATAACTTCACAGAGTAAGATCTACTAATTACTTCACTGAGTAAGATCTACTAATTACCTCATTGAGTAGGGTCTACTAATACATTGCTGCATAAGATCTACTAACTGTCTTAAAGAATAAGATCCGATAATATTACCTCAAAGAGTAAGATCCGATGATTACCTCAAAGAACATGATCAACTATTTACCTCAAAGAGTAAAATCAGATAATTACCTCAAAGAGAAAGATTCGATAATACCTCATAGAGTAAGATCTAATGTCTACCTCATTATTACACCTCTGTTAATTATTTGAGTGCGACATCGGGTGCATCCTGATGAATTACCTAATTACCGATGAGTATCAGGTAGATCGAACTGAGAACTATGTACTGAGTGCAGCAGGTAGCTACATTGACAGCTACTGTCATCGTGAATCACCAGAATACACCCGGTGAGTGTTACCCGGAAAACTCTTTTTGACAGAGATATGAAGGTGTGACCAAAAATGGCATCTATTGTTATCAAGTTCCGCCCACTTCTTTTGATATCCGCGTCAGTGATCCTGTAAGGACCGCCCACCCGTGAAAAAGACGTTGAAGAGACCTCTGTCAAGTCTGGAAGAACATAATTCATGGGCTTAGATCAAAGGCGTCGACAGCAGAGAACGGTCTCAGCTACTCCTCGAAGTAAACAGTTATTTCTTTATTTTTTTTTATACATCAAGGTCCGAGATATAAGCAGTATAATGTTTAACAGAAATACCTCACATGTGGACGTATGGCGTGTTTTGTTCTTGTAGATTCTGGTTGTCATCACCTTCGGTTATAATCCTTCCTTCCTTCCTTCCTTCCTTCTTCCTTCCTTCCTTCCTTCCTTCCTTCCTTCCTTCCTTCCTTCCTTCCTTCCTTCCTTCCTTCCTTCCTTCCTTCCTTCCTTCCTTCCTTCCTTCCTTCCTTCCTTCCTTCCTTCCTTCCTTCCTTCCTCCCCTCCCTCCCTCCCTCCCTCCCTCCCTCCCTCCCTCCTCCTCCCTCCCTCCCTCCCTCCCTCCCTCCCTCCCTTCCTTCCTTCCTTCCTTCCTTTCCTTCCTTCCTTCCTTCCTTCCTTCTTTCCTTCCTTCCTTCCTTCCTTCCTTCCTTCCTTCCTTCCTTCCTTCCTTCCTTCCTTCCTTCCTTCCTCATTTGCCTTTCAGCGTTGATGGGAGATGTAATTTGCAGTCTTTTGCTCTTCTGTTCGCCTCTGCTGCTGTTATGTTTCATAGTGCTTCTAATATTCCATCAATCCATCTTTTTCGTGGTCGACCATTAGGTCTGGTATTCTCACAACGTTTGCAGAAGGCTCGTTGTATTGTGTTTTGGTCTTTCTGCCTTGTCACGTGGCCGAACCATTTTTCTGTTGTTTCTTTAAATATCCTATGGCGGGGGCTATTCCTAGCTTTTTTCTCAGTTCTTCATTTGTGATCTTATCTCTCAGACTGTTTCCTGTCGTCCGTCTGACACATTGCATCTCCGTTTAAGTTATATATTTTTTTAATTGTTCATGCATCTAGGGGCCAGGTCTGTAATTGGTAGCACGACGTTTGGATAAAGATTGTATTGTAGAGTGCCCATTTTGTTTCTAGGGTTATTTCCTTATTGGACAACAGTGGTGATATTTGTCAAGCTCCATTGCATCTTAAATCTATTTCTGATGTTTGTGAATTGTCGTTAGTCACTAGATTTCCTAGGTATTTAAATTCCTCAACTTGCTTTAGTTGTCTGCCGTCTATAGTTATGTTGATGTTCTGTTTTAGTTGTCTGCAATCTATAGTTATGTTGATGTTCTGTTTTAGTTGTCTGCCATCTATAGTTATGTTGATGTTCTGTTTTAGTTGTCTGCAATCTATAGTTATGTTGATGTTCTGTTTTAGTTGTCTGCAATCTATAGTTATGTTGATGTTCTGTTTTAGTTGTCTGCTGTCTATAGTTATGTTGATGTTCTGTTTTAGTTGTCTGCCATCTATAGTTATGTTGATGTTCTGTTTTAGTTGTCTGCAATCTATAGTTATGTTGATGTTCTGTTTTAGTTATCTGCAATCTATAGTTATGTTGATGTTCTGTTTTAGTTGTCTGGAATCAATAGTTATATTGATGTTCTGTTTTAGTTGTCTGCAATCTATAGTTATGTTGATGTTCTGTTTTAGTTGTCTGCAATCTATAGTTATGTTGATGTTCTGTTTTAGTTGTCTGCAATCAATAGTTATGTTGATGTTCTGTTTAAGTTGTCTGCCATCTATATTCATGTTGATGCTTTGCTTTAGTTGTCTGCCATCTATAGTTATGTTGATGTTCTGTTTTAGTTGCCTGCCTTCTATAGTTATGTTGATGTTCTGTTTTAGTTGTCTGCCATCTATAGTTATGTTGATGTTCTGTTTTAGTTGTCTGCCTTCTATAGTTATATTGATGTTCTGTTTTAGTTGTCTGCCTTCTATAGTTATGTTGATGTTCTGTTTTAGTTGTCTGCCGTCTATAGTTATGTTGATATTATGTTTTAGTTGTCTGCCGTCTATACTTAACTAACTATCATACAATATTCTGCCTCATCAGCTTCTCTCATAAGGTAACTCTGCCTGATCTGTCATCAGAACGAAAAGGCAAACGTCCTAGGGGTTCTCACCTTGTTCCATCCAGGTTTTTAAAACACTCTTTGTGCTCAAAGCAACTTACGTGTGAACCAATGACTGGCAGAAACATTAAAGTAGACGAGTGTCTTATAAACCACCGTCACTGTTTGGTTAATATTGAAGAAATGACTGCATGTTTTTTGAAGTATCTTTTTTCTTGTATTTTGAAGACTGAAGCAAAGTTGTAGTAAACAATGCAGTACACAACCATAATAAATATAGTAATCATAATAATTAGAAAAATAAAGAAGACTTCTAGAAAAACTTCCAGAACACGAATACATTATCCAGTTACCATTGATCTGCTTCCATTTTGTCGTTTATCCATTCAGAAATAATAGAGTGATTAGATGTGAACTACTGATTGAATAGGTGTGAACTACTAAATGATTAGGTGTGAACTACTGATTGAATAGGTGCGAA
>JAVIAB010000088.1:57698858-57816796 GCA_032433765.1 Megaustenia siamemsis | reverse complement strand
GGTCGTTTCAAATCTAAATGTTCACGATTAACATGAAATATCTCCTCTTTCCCTGCACTTACAAACTTGATTTTTTGCATCTGGCCTTGTTTTTCCAAGGTCCCACCGATTTCACAAATTTAATGATGTAGGAAGTATGCTTCATCATGAAGCAGCACTTTCCTTTGATCTCAGTGAATTTACGGATCTTTTTGCTCCTGGAGAAAATAATTTACCGTACATTAATGGAAATCAGCTTCTCGACATAGGCGTCTCTACACAACTTGAAAGTTGGAGGCGTTTATCAACTGTTTACTTTCTATTGTTTACTTTTAAAATACTATGAGAATGTCAATGTTAGCCTTTACAGACGGTCTAAAACAAATCAGCGTATAAACAGTTCCATTAATGAAAACTATTTAAACAATATACAACAAAGAATACATTTAAAAAAATTAATTATCCGTTGCGAGCGATAACGAGCATGACATATCAAGCAAAGTTATTGTTTATGGGTACGCATGTGACTAAAGAGTCCGATGTAAGCACGGGATCCTCTTCACTGTAAAGAGCTACATTGTTCGTTTTATGTCTTTCCATGTGACTTTCATTATTTTACGTAAACAAGACATATGAAAGTGATTTAGTTTCTTTGCATGCCTGCAGTACACATATCAAGAATCTTTACATTTTCAAAACGTTATCAACTTTAGCTAAAGATTGATCATGCGGACATATAAAAACGTCCATTATTATTTCATTTATTCTGAATCAGAGGAGTCTAACATATTGATTACTAATCTGGGCTGAACGAACGATAGTCCATCTTTTTTCCAATAGTCATTTTCTTCTTTTAAGACATGATCTTCACATTTGCACCAAAAATCTTTGTCAATCTGTGATAGAGCAGCATATGTCAGTCCTTTTATATCGCATAGTTTAAAACTTGTATTCTCAGCTGCCACCTGCCCTTTAATTTTTGCCCAAACGAGTTCAATGGGGTTTAATTGTGGATGATAAGGGGCAGTCTCAAGCACGTATGACCATGCTGTTGAATGATTTTGTCTATTTGGAATACTTTGGTCTTTTGCGATTTCTTAACAAGTGACAGTAATTCAGGTTTCAAAAATCCCTCGTTAAATGGAATTCCTTCCTTTCTTAGCCAAATCTTTATAACATCTTTTGTACTGGTAGATGTAGGAATTTTGTCTTCTTCTGCCACAGCGTTGTGGTACGACGCGTTGTCCATTACCAGACAGGATGGTCTGTCTAGAATTGGAAGAAGAGTATTTTCAATCCACTCTCTAAATATATGGCCATTCATCTCGGTGTGATAGTCCCTGTTGTCAGTATAATTAGAGGTGAATATAAGTTCTGCATTTTTCACCAACCCTTCTTTTCGGCTGCCTGCATGTGCCATTATAATACGCTGTCCTTTTCCAGTGGGTACACATCTTTTAATACTTCCATCTGATAACTGCCATTCCTTTGCACTTGTGTGGTGAGAATTTATCCAAGATTCATCTAGAAATACAATATCATAACCTTGGTTACGCATTTCCCGTACTTCACGTAAATATTTACTCCTCATAGAAACTAAGTGCGGCTTCTCGCAGATGACATTTCTACCACTATCGTACTTTCTAAACGTAAAACCGATGCTTCTAACAGTTCTCCATAATGTTGTTTTCGACACAACAATGTCATTTTCTGCTCTCAGTCGAATTTTCAGTTTTCTTAAAGTCACAGTTTCTTTGGAATCGAACATTTTACAAATTGCTCTTCTAATCACTTCCTTGTCAAAACTACTACTTTCTTTCTTCCTAGCGTCCTAGTCTTGATTGAACTGGACACTCCGTTAGCTTTAAGCACTTGTTTGAAAAAGCGTTTGCTTATACCCAATGCGTGAATAGTTCTCTTTTCTGGCTTTGAGATGCTTCGATACAGTTTTCCACGCTTAGCTTCTATGCAAAAATATTTATACACCTTTATTGCCACTGATTGCAATGTAAGGAACTTTACTTTTATACCCATTGACTAACAGATCACAAATTTAACGAAATTACCCAATAATTAGGATACGCCGTTGCACATAAATCACAACAAAACGACAGGAAATGGGATGCACCGGATATAAAATTATAACTATGACGCGTTTTATGTGTTTTTTAGTGCTTAAAACAGGGAAATTGGCGCGCATTACGTTCAAGATGACAAGTCCGTGGGTGCTCACTCATATGAAGCGGTAATTCCTCCAAATATATGGTTTGACCAAAATGCCTTAAATTTGTATACTTCAAATAAAGAATATTAAAACTATACGTTTGTTGGTGAGGAAATGAATGTACTTCTTGGGACCAAAAAATCACAAGACCATATGCAAAATTTCAGCATTATCAATCAATTGGTTGCAGAGATATGGAATTTTAAACACCTTCAAAATATTTTGAAACGACCAATAGTAATGCATGTCATGATTTCTGATGTCATGTCCCATTTTTGGCCATGTAATGAGAAGAGAACAACTGAAATATTTTAACAAGTGGAAATACTGAGGAACGAAGAGATAGAAGGAAGCGAAAAGAAAAAAATACCGGACAGCTTAAGAGAATGGCTTGACAGAAGGTCAACAACAGAAATGATAAATAACTGTCGTGATCGAAAGTTGTGGAGAGACATGATCACCTATACCAGCAGCCCTGTACGTGATGATGATTCATCATCATCATCGAGTGCCTTCTCCGCAACGAAGGTTGGCTACCATGGATCGCCATTCTACTCTGTTTCTTGCTTTGATGGTGCAGGCTGTCATAGATGACTTGTCCATCTTTTGATGTTACTCGTTCCATGTTAGTCTTGGTCTGCCTCTGCCTCTTTGATGTAATTAGCTTGCTTATTGCTTATTGCTGCATGCTTGCGTTCGCCAGATGAGTAAATGAGTACACCCTTTCGTCATCCGCCCTTAATAGGACTAAGCGGAAGTGTCTGCTTTGTTTTGTAGTTTGCAGTGTAGCTGTGATATAACGCATCCGACTTCAGCACAACATTTTTTGAGAACCGGTTGTCATCCCACTTCGATCCCTAATCGCTTGGCCAAGAACCAGGTTAGTCTTGTTACTGGAGGCACCACGGAGAGGTGAAGCAGCTTCTGGTGTTGTGGTTCACCTAACCTGGCACAAGCCATCAGCTGTGGGTCGCTAACAACTTCCAGCTCTGCTGCGATGATGCGCATCTTCGTCTCCTCTTGCTTAGATTATTATCTCTTTGTTCTCAATATACGCGTGGCGTCAACTTTTCTTCTATGGTTATAACCTTGACATCTGTTTTGCCTGTTGATTTCCAAAGTTAATCTTTGTACATTTTGTCCCACCCTTTAAGCGTTGCATGACAATCAAATCTGACATTCGTGGAAACGGTGGATAAATCATTAAGTGATACATTAATCAGTGATACATTAACCAGTGAAACATTAACCAGTGATACAATAACCAGTGATAAATTAACCAGTGATAAATTAACTAGTGATACATTAACTAGCGATAAATTAACTAGTGATACATTAACCAGTGATACAATAACCAGTGATAAATTAACTAGTGATACATTAACCAGTGATAAATTAACTAGTGATACATTACCCAGTGATAAATTAACTAGTGATACATTAATCAGTGATACAATAACCAGTGATAAATTAACTAGTGCTACGTTAACCAGTGATACATTAGCTAGTATACATTAACCAATAATATATTAACCAGTGATACATTAACCGTGATACATTAGCTAGGTATACATTAACCAATAATACATTAACCAGTGATACATTAACCAGTGATACATTAACCAGTGATACATTAGCTAGGTATACATTAACCATAATACATTAACCAGTGATACATTAACCAGTGATACATTAACCAGTAATAAATTAACTAGTGATACATTAACCAGTGATAATTAATAGTGATACATTAACCAGTGATACAATAACCAGTGATAAATTAACTAGTGATACATAACCAGTGATACAATAACCAGTGATAAATTAACTAATGATACATTAACCAGTGATAAATTAACTAGTGATACATTAACCAGTGATACAATAACCAGTGATAAATTAACTAGTGATACATTAACCAGTGGTACATTAGCTAGGTATACATTAACCAATATACATTAACCAGTGATACATTAGCTAGGTATACATTAACCAATACATTAACCAGTGATACATTAACCAGTGATACATTAGCTAGTATACATTAACAGTGATACATTAACTAGGTATACATTAACCAGTGATACATTAACCAGTGATACATTAACCAGTGATACATTAACCAGTGATACCTTAACTATGTTCACCCTCTTCTTTCATTTCGACATTTAATTTAGTTCTAGCTCCGGACGAACCTTCCTTGACCGCCCCCCCCATTCCAACTCCAACTACCCCCCCCCCGCCTGCCCTCTGAAGAACAATGTTCTTGATTCTCCCCCACCCGCCAGCTCGTGGTTCTAGCTTTGAGCGAATCCTTCCCCTTTTTTTGTATCCTCTCTTTGGCACACACTTCCTTTGATGTTCACGAGAGGCTGCACTTGGTCCTTTCTTTATTCCTGCCATTTTATTTCCTGACATTTAGGTCAACACATTCTTTGTGATGTCATTGTACTGTGTGCATTTAAGGTGAACACGTTCTGTATGATGCCATTGTACTATGTGGCATTTAAGGTGAACACGTTCTTTATGATGTCATTGTACTATGTGGCATTTAAGGTCACACGTTCTTTATGATGTCATTGTACTAGTGGCATTTAAGGTGAACACGTTCTGTATGATGTCATTGTACTATGTGGCATTTAAGGTGAACACGTTCTTTATGATGTCATTGTAATATGTGGCATTTAAGGTGAACACGTTCTTTATGATGTCATTGTACTATGTGGCATTTAAGGTGAACACGTTCTTTATGAAGTCATTACTATGTGGCATTTAAGGTGAACACGTTCTTTATGATGTCATTGTACTGTGTGGCATTTAAGGTGACACATCCTCCAAAATGTCGGTTCTTCCGAGTTACCGTACTTAAAGATTTAAACTCTGGACCGTCTGTACCTTCACCACTTGCCCAAACTGTGTGCACGTGTTGGCCAAGTTCAAAACAGAACGAGCCATCATTAAAGTATGCGAGAATACCAGATCCAAAGGTTGACCAAGAAATTGATGGATTGATTGAATATTAGAAACAATATGAAACATAGCAGCAGGGGCCACAAGAAGAAGAAAAGACGCATCTATATCTCCCCTCGACGCTGAAAGGCAAATAAAGAAGGAAAGAAGATGATTGAAGACTATTACTTTCATCTCACAAAAACAACAGGTCAATGAGAGAGCTGCAAAGTTTAAGCAGAAGTAGTTGATAAGGGACTAAAGATCAAGTTAACGACAACAGAAAATGTCGATCAAACAAGAAATAAATTAACATTTACAGGTGTGAAGTCAGAATTATTTCATCGAATTGGGTGAAAAATATCCGGAAAAATGTAGAAACGGCTAAACACGTCAAGGAAATTTTTTTAAGTAAAGGCAAAGACACTACCGCAATTTAGAATGTCGATAGTAGTAGTAGTGGCTGTGACCCACCTAAAAGTGGAATAACATGCACCGAAAGACAATAGATTTGGCACCGACTTTGCACGAAACATGCACCAAAACGGTGCAAAAAAAAAAATATATTTTTTTTTTTCGAATTCGCGATTTTTTCGAACTTCATTATTTTTTTTTGGGGGGGGAATTTTTTTTTTTTTTTGGGGTTCGTCAGTTGTCGAAACGGTCTACTGTTACTGAGAGCTTAACTCAGGTAAATTCAAAGATCGTGTGCTAATCGGCTTATTGTCCGGTGATCGTCTCTCGCTGTGTGTTAGATGAAAATATTTGTGAAAGAGTATTTTAAAAGAGTATATTGTGAAAGTAAAAATTCAGAATTATTTAAAAATATGTATTTGTGAAAGTAAACTCAGAATTATTAAAATAAAAAAAAAAAACAGTCTCCCTTCAGGATTCGAACACGGGTCTACTACGTGACAGGCCAGGCACATGTAAAAAAAAAAATGCTGACAAGCAATAACATTGAAAGGTTAGTTTTGTCGAACGGTCTCCTGTGTTTCTGAGAGCTTAACCGCAGGTAAATTCAATAGAGACTCGGTGCTATCCGTGTCCGGTGATCGTCGCTCCGTGTCCGGTGATCGCCTCGCTCGTGTTAGAAATTTGTGAAAGAGTATTTTAAAAGAGTATGTGAAAGTGATAAATAAAAAATCGAATGTTTCAAAACGTTAAGAAATATAGTTAAATGTGATAAAACTGATTTTTAAAAAAGGCGAATAATAAAAACTATGAAAAAATAAGTTAACTGTAAATACTGACGGAAAACTGTATGTTAAGTCAAGAAACTGGAATGACATGGCAGCTTTTGTTGACTGGGCTAGTGGTACTTGAGGAATGCTATTGTTAGGAAAATCGCTTATTATTGTCAAGGAATCGTGGTCATTGATAGGAAAATACGACTAGCGCGCGGGCGGGAACGAGTTGGTTGACACAGGTGTGTTATTGTAGTATCGCTAACATCATGTGCCAGGATAGCGGTTCTTGGGAAAGATTATTGGTCGTGTGTGTTATCGCTACCAACATCATCATGTGTCGGTTAGTAAGGTGTGCTAATATTAAATAGTGACGCTCGCTCTTTCTCATTCAATGTAAAGCAAAACAAAAATTCTATATTTCACAATTTTATTAATACATCATATATATATTACTGTCCGGATGCTGATAATTTTAACCGTCTGGGTTTCCTACACAACCGCCCTCCATTTTGACAAAACCTTGATCAAAGCTGGAATAGGTAATCGAGGACTTGGCTGAAACATCCTGGTCATCCATACTGGCTGCCGGAGCTGTCGTCTGATTAACAAGAGTGAGGTCCCCTTGGTTAACAGAAAGGCGTGTAGTTGATGTTAGCATAAGCGTTTTCGAGACTACCTTAACGCCATGTGCCACCCTCAACACCATCCTCTCTCTCTCTCTCTCTCTCTCTATCGCATATCCAAGCTAACTCAAGTCAAATAAAAATCATCACAAGCCACACAAATTGACACATCATCATCATGTGCCACCCTCAACACTATCATCATCATCATCCACCCTCATCACCCCTTCCTATCATCATCATGTGCCACCCTCAACACTATCATCATCATCATCCACCCTCATCACCCCTTCCTATCATCATCATGTGCCACCCTCAACACCATCCTCTCTCTCTCTCTCTCTCTCTCTCTCTCTCTCTATCACATATCCAAGCTAACTCAGTCAAATAAAAATCATCACCAAGCCACACAAATTGACACATCATCATCATGTGCCACCCTCAACACCATCCTCTCTCTCTCTCTCTCTCTCTCTCTCTCTATCGCATATCCAAGCTAACTCAAGTCAAATAAAAATCATCACCAAGCCACACAAATTGACACATCATCATCATGTGCCACCTCAACACTATCATCACATCATCCACCCTCATCACCCCTTCCTATTATCATCATGTGCCACCCTCAACACCATCCTCTCTCACTCTCTCTCTCTCTCAATCACATATCCAAGCTAACTCAAGTCAAATAAAAATCATCATCATGTGCCACCCTCAACACCATCATCCCTTCATGTCCTATCATCATCATGTGCCACCCTCAACACTAGCATCATGTGCCACCCTCAACACTAGCATCATGTGCCTCAACACTATCATCTTGTGCCTCAACATCACCCTTCAAGTCCTATCATCATCATGTGCCACCCTCAACACCATCATCAGCCCTTCAGGTCCTAGCATCAAACCACACAAAGTATCAACCAGCGAAATTCTCTCTCTCTCTCTCTCTCTCTCTCTCTCTGTCTCTCTCACATTCATGGTCAAGTCAAATAAAAATCATCATCATGTGCCACCCTCAACACCATCATCCCTTCATGTCCTATCATCATCATGTGCCACCCTCAACACTAGCATCATGTGCCACCCTCAACACTAGCATCATGTGCCTCAACACTATCATCTTGTGCCTCAACATCACCCTTCAAGTCCTATCATCATCATGTGCCACCCTCAAAACCATCATCAGCCCTTCAGGTCCTAGCATCAAACCACACAAAGTATCAACCAGCGAAATTCTCTCTCTCTCTCTCTCTCTCTCTCTCTCTCTCTCTCTCACATTCATGGTAAACCAAAACAAAATAAATCACTAAGATTTTACCACCATAACACACAAATTTAGGGTCATATTTAAAAAAGTCGACCTTAAAACCATACAAATCTACTCCCATACTCATAAAAGTTAGACACATCAAACAGATAATTACTTCCAAACTCCAAAAAAAAGTTAGACCAAACACGCCTCGATCGTTCTCTAACATTGCCTCGATCGTTCTCTAACATTGCCTCGATCGTTCTTTAACATTGCCTCGATCGTTCTTTAACATTGCCTCGATCGTTCTATAACATTGCCTCCAGCGTTCTGTAACATTGCCTCCAGCGTTCTGTAACATTGCCTCGATCGTTCTTTAACATCACCTCGATCGTTCTTTAACATCACCTCGAGCGTTCTCTAACATTGCCTCGATCGTTCTTTAACATTGCCTCCAGCGTTCTCTAACATTCCCTTGCTCGTTCTCTAACATTTTCATTAGTTGGAGTCTTTGTGTTGCCTTCTTAGTGAGATTCTCTACGTGTTTCTTCAGGCTCAATTGTCAGTCTAGTTGTATTCCTAAAAAATCTACTTCCATACTGATACTAGTTTACACAATGATCAGATAGTTACATCCAAATCGCAAACATTTTACCCCAGAACACAAAAATTTAGGGTCATACTAAAAAAGTCGACCTAAAAATCCCAAAGGGCAGAAACTTAGGAGGTAAGGGCAGAAACCAAAGAGGCAGGTCAGAAAACAAGGAGGGAAGGTCAGAAATCTAAGAGGCAAGGGCAGAAACCTAGGAGACGAGGGCAGAAACCTAGGAGACAAGGGCAGAAACCTAGGAGGCGAGGGCAGAAACCAAAGGGGCAAGGTCAGAAATCTAGGAGGCATGGTCAGAAATCTAGGAAGCTGTGTTAGAAAACAAGGAGGGAAGGTCAGAAATCTAAGAGGCGAGGGCAGAAACCTAGGAGACAAGGCAGAAAACTAGGAAGCAAGGCTGAAAACAAGGAGGGGAGGTCAGAAATCTAGGAAGCTGTGTTAGAAAACAAGGAGGGAAGGTCAGAAACCTAGGAGGCATGGTCAGAAATCTAGGAAGCTGTGTTAGAAAACAAGGAGGGAAGGTCAGAAACCTAGGAGGCATGGTCAGAAATCTAGGAAGCTGTGTTAGAAAACAAGGAGGCAAGGTCAGAAACCTAGGAGACAAGGGCAGAAACCTAGGAGACAAGGGCAGAAACCTAGGAGGCGAGGGCAGAAACCAAAGAGGCAAGGTCAAAATCTAGGAAGCTGTGTTAGAAAACAAGGAGGCAAGGTGAGAAAACAAGGAGGAAGGTCAGAAATCTAAGAGGCGAGGGCAGAAACCTAGGAGACAAGGGCAGAAACTAGGAAGCAAAGGCTGAAAACAAGGAGGGGAGGTCAGAAATCTAGGAAGCTGTGTTAGAAACCAAAGAGGCAAGGTCAGAAATCTAGGAGGCATGGTCAGAAATCTAGGAAGCTGTGTTAGAAAACAATGAGGCAAGGTGAGAAAACAAGGAGGGAAGGTCAGAACTCTAAGAGGCAAGGTGAGAAAACAAGGAGGGAAGGTCAGAAATCTAAGAGGCGAGGGCAGAAATCTAGGAAGCTGTGTTAGAAAACAAGGAGGCGAGGGCAGAAACCAAAGAGGCAAGGTCAGACATTTTCATTATTTGGAGTCTTTGTATTACCTTCTTAGTGAGATTCTCTACGTGTTTCTTCAAAAAGCTACTCTCATTCTCATACTAGTTAGACACATCGAACCGTTCGTTATTTCTAAAGCCCCAAAAAAAAAGTTTGGCCAAATCACTAACAATTTACCCACAGAACAAATAAATATAGACTCATATTAAAAAAGTCGACCTCAAAACCATAAAAATCTACTCCCACACTCAATCTAAAAGTTACACCAAAACCGCACGAGATTTGCACCGTGCAAAAACATGCACAAGTTTGACACACGCACCAGTTTGGCACGCGCACCAGTTTGGCACAATGCACATTCGTAAAGGGCGTAACAATCAGCATTCGTAAGGGGCGTAACAATCATAAAAGTGATTTTTAAGTAAATTTTTTTTTTGGTATGGGGATGTCTATTGGTGCATTGTGCCAAACTGGTGCGCGTGTCAAACTTGTGCATGTTTCTGCACGGTGCAAATCTCGTGCGGTTTTGGTGTAACTTTTAGATGAGTGTGGGAGTAGATTTTTATGGTTTTGAGGTCGACTTTTTTAATATGAGTCTATATTTATTTTGTTCTGTGGGTAAATTGTTAGTGATTTGGCCAAACTTTTTTTTGGGGCTTTAGAAATAACGAACGGTTCGATGTGTCTAACTAGTATGAGAATGAGAGTAGCTTTTTGAAGAAACACGTAGAGAATCTCACTAAGAAGGTAATACAAAGACTCCAAATAATGAAAATGTCTGACCTTGCCTCTTTGGTTTCTGCCCTCGCCTCCTTGTTTTCTAACACAGCTTCCTAGATTTCTGCCCTCGCCTCTTAGATTTCTGACCTTCCCTCCTTGTTTTCTCACCTAGCCTCTTAGAGTTCTGACCTTCCCTCCTTGTTTTCTCACCTTGCCTCCTTGTTTTCTAACACAGCTCTTAGATTTCTGACCTTCCCTCCTTGTTTTCTCACCTTGCCTCTTAGAGTTCTGACCTTCCCTCCTTGTTTTCTCACCTTGCCTCATTGTTTTCTAACACAGCTTCCTAGATTTCTGACCATGCCTCCTAGATTTCTGACCTTGCCTCTTTGGTTTCTAACACAGCTTCCTAGATTTCTGACCTCCCCTCCTTGTTTTCAGCCTTTGCTTCCTAGTTTTCTGCCCTTGTCTCCTAGGTTTCTGCCCTCGCCTCTTAGATTTCTGACCTTCCCTCCTTGTTTTCTCACCTTGCCTCCTTGTTTTCTAACACAGCTTCCTAGATTTCTGACCTTGCCTCTTTGGTTTCTGCCCTCGCCTCCTAGGTTTCTGCCCTTGTCTCCTAGGTTTCTGCCCTTGTCTCCTAGGTTTCTGACCTTGCCTCCTTGTTTTCTAACACAGCTTCCTAGATTTCTGACCATGCCTCCTAGGTTTCTGACCTTCCCTCCTTGTTTTCTAACACAGCTTCCTAGATTTCTGACCATGCCTCCTAGGTTTCTGACCTTCCCTCCTTGTTTTCTAACACAGCTTCCTAGATTTCTGACCTCCCCTCCTTGTTTTCAGCCTTTGCTTCCTAGTTTTCTGCCCTTGTCTCCTAGGTTTCTGCCCTCGCCTCTTAGATTTCTGACCTTCCCTCCTTGTTTTCTAACACAGCTTCCTAGATTTCTGACCATGCCTCCTAGATTTCTGACCTTGCCTCTTTGGTTTCTGCCCTCGCCTCCTAGGTTTCTGCCCTTGTCTCCTAGGTTTCTGCCCTCGCCTCCTAGGTTTCTGCCCTTGCCTCTTAGATTTCTGACCTTCCCTCCTTGTTTTCTGACCTTGCCTCTTTGGTTTCTGCCCTTACCTCCTAAGTTTCTGCCCTTTGGGATTTTTAGGTCGACTTTTTTAGTATGACCCTAAATTTTTGTGTTCTGGGGTAAAATGTTTGCGATTTGGATGTAACTATCTGATCATTGTGTCTAACTAGTATCAGTATGGAAGTAGATTTTTTAGGAATACAACTAGACTGACAATTGAGCCTGAAGAAACACGTAGAGAATCTCACTAAGAAGGCAACACAAAGACTCCAACTAATGAAAATGTTAGAGAACGAGCAAGGGAATGTTAGAGAACGCTGGAGGCAATGTTAAAGAACGATCGAGGCAATGTTAGAGAACGCTCGAGGTGATGTTAAAGAACGATCGAGGCAATGTTACAGAACGCTGGAGGCAATGTTACAGAACGCTGGAGGCAATGTTATAGAACGATCGAGGCAATGTTAAAGAACGATCGAGGCAATGTTAAAGAACGATCGAGGCAATGTTAGAGAACGATCGAGGCAATGTTAGAGAACGATCGAGGCGTGATTTGGTCTAACTTTTTTTTGGAGTTTGGAAGTAATTATCTGTTTGATGTGTCTAACTTTTATGAGTATGGGAGTAGATTTGTATGGTTTTAAGGTCGACTTTATTTAAATATGACCCTAAATTTGTGTGTTATGGTGGTAAAATCTTAGTGATTTATTTTGTTTTGGTTTACCATGAATGTGAGAGAGACAGAGAGAGAGAGAGGAGAGAGAGAGAGAGAGAGAGAGAATTTCGCTGGTTGATACTTTGTGTGGTTTGATGCTAGGACCTGAAGGGCTGATGATGGTGTTGAGGGTGGCACATGATGATGATAGGACTTGAAGGGTGATGTTGAGGCACAAGATGATAGTGTTGAGGCACATGATGCTAGTGTTGAGGGTGGCACATGATGCTAGTGTTGAGGGTGGCACATGATGATGATAGGACATGAAGGGATGATGGTGTTGAGGGTGGCACATGATGATGATTTTTATTTGACTTGACCATGAATGTGAGAGAGAGAGAGAGAGAGAGAGAGAGAGAATTTCGCTGGTTGATACTTTGTGTGGTTTGATGCTAGGACCTGAAGGGCTGATGATGGTGTTGAGGGTGGCACATGATGATGATAGGACTTGAAGGGTGATGTTGAGGCACAAGATGATAGTGTTGAGGCACATGATGCTAGTGTTGAGGGTGGCACATGATGCTAGTGTTGAGGGTGGCACATGATGATGATAGGACATGAAGGGATGATGGTGTTGAGGGTGGCACATGATGATGATAGGAAGGGGTGATGAGGGTGGATGATGATGATGATAGTGTTGAGGGTGGCACATGATGATGATGTGTCAATTTGTGTGGCTTGGTGATGATTTTTATTTGACTTGAGTTAGCTTGGATATGCGATAGAGAGAGAGAGAGAGAGGATGGTGTTGAGGGTGGCACATGATGATGATGTGTCAATTTGTGTGGCTTGGTGATGATTTTTATTTGACTTGAGTTAGCTTGGATATGTGATAGAGAGAGAGAGAGAGAGAGAGAGAGAGATGGTGTTGAGGGTGGCACATGATGATGATAGGAAGGGGTCATGAGGGTGGATGATGATGATGATAGTGTTGAGGGTGGCACATGATGATGATAGGAAGGGGTGATGAGGGTGGATGATGATGATGATAGTGTTGAGGGTGGCACATGATGATGATGTGTCAATTTGTGTGGCTTGGTGATGATTTTTATTTGACTTGAGTTAGCTTGGATATGCGATAGAGAGAGAGAGAGAGAGAGAGAGGATGGTGTTGAGGGTGGCACATGGCGTTAAGGTAGTCTCGAAACGCTTATGCTAACATCAACTACACGCCCTTTTCTGTTAACCAAGGGGACCTCACTCTTGTTAATCAGACGACAGCTCCGGCAGCCAGTATGGATGACCAGGATGTTTCAGCCAAGTCCTCGATTACCTATTCCAGCTTTGATCAAGGTTTTGTCAAAATGGAGGGCGGTTGTGTAGGAAACCCAGACGGTTAAAATTATCAGCATCCGGACAGTAATATATATATGATGTATTAATAAAATTGTGAAATATAGAATTTTTTGTTTTGCTTTACATTGAATGAGAAAGAGCGAGCGTCACTATTTAATATTAGCACACCTTACTAACCGACACATGATGATGTTGGTAGCGATAACACACACGACCAATAATCTTTCCCCAAGAACCGCTATCCTGGCACATGATGTTAGCGATACTACAATAACACACCTGTGTCAACCAACTCGTTCCCGCCCGCGCGCTAGTCGTATTTTCCTATCAATGACCACGATTCCTTGACAATAATAAGCGATTTTTCCTAACAATAGTATTCCTCAAGTACCACTAGCCCAGTCAACAAAAGCTGCCATGTCATTCCAGTTTCTTGACTTAACATACAGTTTTCCGTCAGTATTTACAGTTAACTTATTTTTTTCATAGTTTTTATTATTTCGCCTTTTTTAAAAATCAGTTTTATCACATTTAACTATATTTCTTAACGTTTTGAAACATTTCGTATTTTTTATTTATCACTTTCACATACTCTTTTAAAATACTCTTTCACAAATTTCTAACACGAGCGAGGCGATCACCGGACACGGAGCGACGATCACCGGACACGGATTAGCACCGAGTTTCTATTGAATTTACCTGCGGTTAAGCTCTCAGAAACACAGGAGACCGTTCGACAAAACTAACCTTTCAATGTTATTGCTTGTCAGCATTTTTTTTTTACATGTTGCCTGGCCTGTCACGTAGTAGACCCGTGTTCGAATCCTGAAGGGAGACTGTTTTTTTTTTTTTTATTTTTAATAATTCTGAGTTTACTTTCACAAATACATATTTTTTAAATAATTCTGAATTTTTACTTTCACAAATATACTCTTTTAAAATACTCTTTCACAAATATTTTCATCTAACACACAGCGAGAGACGATCACCGGACAATAAGCCGATTAGCACACGATCTTTTGAATTTACCTGAGTTAAGCTCTCAGTAACAGTAGACCGTTTCGACAAACTGACGAACCCCAAAAAAAAAAAAAAATTCCCCCCCCAAAAAAAAATAATGAAGTTCGAAAAAATCGCGAATTCGAAAAAAAAATATATTTTTTTTTTTTTTTTGCACCGTTTTGGTGCATGTTTCGTGCAAAGTCGGTGCCAAATCTATTGTCTTTCGGTGCATGTTATTCCACTTTTAGGTTGGGTTCACAGCCACTACTACTACTGTCGATAGCTTAGTCTTTTCCCTTACAAAAATGTCTTGTTTCTCTTTGCCAGGTCGAGCTGTCACCGTGTACGTTACACCGGGCCACTAACTACATGTTTCTCTTTGGTAGGTCGAGTTGTAACACCTGGTACGTTACACCGGGCCACTAACTACATGTTTCTCTTTGCCAGGTCAAGCTGTCACCTTGTATGTTACACCGGGCCACTAATTACATGTTTCTCTTTGGTAGGTCGAACTGTAACACCTGGTACGTTACACCGGGCCTAACTACATGTTTCTCTTTGCCTGGTCGAGCTGCAACACCTGGTACGTTACACCGGGCCACTAACTTCATGTTTTTCTTTGCTTCTCGGTAGCCTAGTTGGGAAAAAACCACCTGACTGGACAACCGATGTTCAGACACACCGTGTTTGATTCCCGCTGGGAGCAGTGTGAGTTGTACTCGTGGTTGGAGAAAAAAAAATATACCCCCACGGTCGACCCAGCCGTTGGCAGAAATGTGTACCAGGGTATTACCCTGGGAAGGTGAGGAATGTCGACTAGCATCTGAGTTTCGATGCTTGAGGCGACACTATACAGAAATCACCGAACATTTCTGGATAGGCGGCCGAGCACATATGGGTGGAAACTCGCGTGCTAAAACACTGGTTCAAGTTTCGTACTTTACCTTTACCGGACCACTAACTTCATGTTTTTCATTGCCTTTTTGAGCTGTCACGTTGCACGTTACACCGGACCACTTGCCCGGTACTCAGGAATAACATGGTGAAGTCGGATGTGATTGGCCGGAAGGCGCAAATATCAGTTTCACTGCAAACTACAACACACGTATCTACGCCAATTTAACGTCCTTCTAAGCACGGATGACGAAGAGTAAAATCAATTCCTTTAGTGAGGGGAGAGGGGGAGCCTGGTTGGTCTCGGGGCAAGACACCAGCCTCGAGACAGAGAGGTTGCGGGTTCAAATCCTGGCTGCACATTTGGGATTTTTATTTATGATTTCTCTCTGCGGCAACCACCCCTGGTCTCAGCAACGAGGCCCGAGTAGAAACGTCAATCACTCATCGACCGAAAAAATATGAGTACCTCCGAAGACGGAGTTATCTGCGTGTGCGGCGAGGGACCCATGTGCACACGGCTGCCAGGGAAACATGGATTAACAGGCAACATTCAGCTCCTAGTCTCTAGGGTCAGAGGTCAAAGCTGCCTGGTCGAGCTGTCACCTTGACATTACTCCGGACCACTTACTTCATGTTTTTCTTCTATCTATCTGTCTATTGACCTTTCGAGCCGTAGCCGGCCCATAGGGCGTAGACCAAGATACTCCTCTTCTTATCAAAATTTTTATTCTAGCAGTTTTCAATTCTTTTAAAGATAATCAGGTCTACGTTTCATTAACAAAATCGTTTTTACGATAGCGGCTTGTTAAACCTCTGATCAACGGTTCTGTGCCAAGCCGGAGAAAATAATTCCTCCATTTTGGATATGCTTTACATGTTTGATCATGTTTTACATGTTTGATCATGTTTTACATGTTGATCATGTTTTACATGTTTGATCATGTTTTTCTTACTTTGTCAAAATCTCATGTCAAGGTCGGGGTGGTTATTAAAATAAATGGTCGCATCTCAGCGAAGTCGCAAAACAACGCTTCATTTGTGATGTCCGTTCAGATTTTATCAAATCCTCTTCACCGCCTCTTCCTGGAATTGTGTTGAGGTTTTCGGCGAAATAAAGAAAGACAAATCTCGTTTGACTTGATCTGAGTGGTGGAGAGAAAAACAAACAATAACCGACAAAGAAATCATTAAATCAATATTGTTTTATGGCAGAAATTAGAAAAAAAAAGTGGCGGAGAATTGAAACCATTAAAGAGAAAGTCTTGTTTCTGTATGTTTAACTAGAAAATAAGAAAAAAAGAATTGAATTGAATGTTATGAGGTCATGCATAAGTAAAGAAGATAGAAGAGGTGGGGAAACAAATAAAATCAAGGGAGATGATGAGAGGGGTAACTGTTACATGACAATCACATTTCGATCTAGCAATTGGAATAATTGGTATAGCCCAGGCCCTATATATTCTAACTGCGCATGGCCTGTTGCCTGGCAATCAGTTTGCGGTCGGTGCTACGATTGAAATGGCATTGAGGTGAAAGTGAATCAATAAGCCGGGCTTTGTTACGTTCAAGGATCGACACTCACACACATACATACATACGTGTACACACATACAGACACATATGCGCACTTGTGAATATATTCACGTGTGTACGTACGCTCGCTCTATTACGTAAATACAGGCAGTGAAATGCAAATACACACGCACGTATTTTCGTGTATAAACGTAAAGATGTTTGTACACAAATTTGTATACCTGTTTGTACACATTAACTTCAACGCTGAATACAACTTAGAATTGCACGTAAGTAAAACACACGAGGGAAGACAACACGCTTTGGTAGAAAGACAATTGCATGTACACTCAAACACAGACGTAAATACACTCATCTGTACGCCCATGAACATAAATATTCTTGTACACAAACGCCCATATACCAGTACACATCGAAAGTACAATATAGTTCACGAAACAATAATTGTAAACATTGAAATATCAATTGTACAAATGTGTACACTCTTTCCGTGGGACAGTGTCAAGAAGAACACAAACATGACAGTAAATGTCACACATGTCAACATTCACAGCTCGCTGGGTCTTCTTCTTCTTCTTCTTCTATCCTTCCTCTGTTGCCGTTGGCGTCGAGGGAGAAACAATCTGCGATTCTTTGCTCTTCTGTTGGCCTCTTCTGATGTTATTCCTCCTAGTGACTCTAGTATTCCCTTTATCCATCTCTTTCTCGGTCTTCCTCTTAATCTGGCGTTTTCGTAGCGTTTGTTTATGGCTCTTTGAGTCATTGTTAGTTCTTTCTGTCTTGTTATGTGGGCGAAACAATTTATCTGTTGTTTCTTTATGTATTCGATGGCTGGTTCAATTTCGAGTTTCTTCCTCAGGTCAGTGTTTCTTATTCTGTCCCTTAAGCTGTTTCCTGTCATTCTTCTGACACATTTCATTTCGGTGGTCGTTATCTTTCTTATTGTTCTAGAGTCCAGCGTCCAATTCTGGCACAGATAGCACAGAGTTGGTTGGGTGACATCTCAAATATCAGACTTTAAACACCAAACCAGAGTTAAGCAACACAAACGTTTCGACCATCACACGCTATTGATGTCACCATGAACTTTGACCTGCGTGAACCACAGACTCAGCTTCAATGTCAAGAGTGGAGAGTTACAATCAAAGAAAATAATAGAGGGGAGAGTTACAATCAAAGAAAATAACAGAGTGGAGAGTTACAATCAAAGAAAATAATAGAGGGGAGAGTTATGATCAATGAATATAATAGAATGAAGAATTACGCTGACACAGAGTTAACTGGAATGACTTTGACAAGATTCGCGAGTAACCAACAAACATTTAACTTTGAGCGGCAACAACACATTCTCTCCATACCCACGTGACAAATACAAATATATGAGAAAGACGAAGATGAAGTAATAGAAGAGGAAGCGAATGGAGAATAAAGAAATAGAATATAATAATGAAGAAGAAGAAGAAAGAGAAGAGGAACAACAACAAAAAGGAGAAGAGAAAAAGAAGATTACGAAGAAGAAAGAGAAGTTGAAGTGGAAGATGATGATGCCAAAGAAGAAGAAGAAGAAGATGATGAAGAAGATAGGGATAACGAAGAAGAAGATAATAAGAAGGAGAGAAAGAAGAAGAAAATGATGAAGAAAAAGAAACGGAGTTGAAGTGAAATGTGAAAGATGCCAGGTAAATGAGAATGTATAAAACAGCAGACACATCAAGAAGATTGCCCTTGACGCTATAAGATACTATTCATCAATTTAATAATTGCTTCATCAATACCAAGGGAGCCACAGTGGTTAGTGAACTGGACTACAAAGACAAGAGGTAGGGTTCGATCCCAACCGACAGTTTCCGGTTTCACCCATCCTTTAATGGGTACCGGATTTTTTTCTAGAAAGTAAAGCAGCATGGGCGTAATACCGACCACATTACCCCAAAAATCGTGTGCCGAAGGTCTGTAAAATGTATGGTGATTAACACCATATTCCCTATACGCCGCTTGGCGTGATGAGGGTACTTTACTTTTTATCTCTTTATCTTGGATGCATAATGATAACTTGTTCCCATCTATTCATATTATGAAAGGCATTCTGATTTCAGCCTTGTGGTCCTCTGAATAATTTGATTATCTGTTTCTTCTGATGGTATGTAACTGGTGTATCTGGTTGTGTGCCTGTTGAACCTTCCTTTGCCAGCTGATCTCCTCTCTCGTTTCCTGGTATTCCACAGTGAGATGGGATCTACTGCAGGGCAACCCTGTAGTGCTTTGCAGAGTTCAGTCAATAAGGTCTGCAGCTGTGGCAATTTTCTGGAGTGTAATGCCTGGAGTACTGATCTTGCATCTGTCAAAAACACTACGATTTTTATCTGAGAAAGTAAAGCGGCACGGGCGTAATACCGACTATATTATCCCACAAATCATGTGCCGAAGGTCTGTAAAATTTATGGTCACTAACACCATATTCCCTATACGCCAATTGGCGTGACGGGGGTACTTTACTACTTTTACAACAATACTAAATAATAGAAAACACTTTATACAACAATACTAAATAATAGAAAACACTTTATACAGAGCTTCGTAGCAGGACGTAATTTGATCATCAGAAGTCGGCTTATTGAAGTGTTTGACCCTTGAGATTTGTGACAATTTAGAGGACGGGCGGCGTGTGTCACGGCTTTCAGGCGTCGGGTGTTGTACACATGATAGACGATACTTTGATCTATACACTATGGTGTACACATGATAGACGATACTTTGATCTATACAATATGCTGTACACATGATAGACGATACTTTGATCTATACAATATGCTGTACACATGATAGACGATACTTTGATCTATACAATATGGTGTACACATGATAGACGATACTTTGATCTATACAATATGGTGTACACATGATAGACGATACTTTGATCTATACAATATGTTGTACAAATGATAGACGATACTTTGATCTATACAATATGGTGTACACATGATAGACGATACTTTGATCTATACAATATGGTGTACACATGATAGACGATACTTTGATCGCTCTCTCTCTCTCTCTCTCTCTCTCTCTCTCTCTCTGCGATCAAGACTCAATCAGAGTAGGATTCCAGACTCTCTCATGAAGTCAACTGTCTAAGTGATTCGATTGCCCTATATTGTTTCTCTTCCAGGGAGGTGGGCGTGGACCACATTGCTCTTCTCAGGTCTGTGTACTGGGGACAATCCTGTAGAACATGTTTTGTAGTCATATTGTCCAGTGTACAGTGGCATAGGCTGGTTGTACCTATTTTGAATTTGGTGAACATGTGATTTCTCATTCTATTGTGGCCAGTGCGTTGGCGAAGTATGATGACTTGATCCCTCCTTGATAGTTGGTGGTAATCGTCACTCTCGTTACGCTTTGGGTGTTCTCGTTTCCATTTTTCATGGAACTGACCCTTGAGGGTGGATTTGACTTCATCATAACTGAGCGGATGGTTCTCTTGTGGTAATCTCCCTCCCTCTTTAGCTAATTTGTCTGCGCGTTCGTTCCCGTGTATATTACAGTGTGATGGTACCCACTGAATGACTACTCTCTGAAGTTATTGCATAGTTGATCCAGGTTGTTCTCAAGTCATCTAGTTCATTGTTCTTGGGGTTTTTTTTTAGAGCTGATAGTACTGACAGTGCATCAGTCAGAATCACCAATTTATTGTGCATGTTATTTTTGTGTTGAGTAGCCAGTGTTGCAGCATCTCTGATGGCCTCAGTTTCTGCTTTAAAGTTGTTTGAGAATTTTCCAGTAGCTATTGACTTGGTGATCTCGTCCTGATTATTCAGCGTCAAGAACACACCTCCCCCTCCATTTCTGGTGGCATTTGTAGCAGAGCCATCTGTGTATATGTGGGACCAAGAGTCTTGTGGGTAGGTATCGTGTATGTGTTTTTCTGCTACGTATTTTCTTTCTGTGTCTGATTGGGTGCCTTTTTTAATGATTCCTGTTATATTTTCCTTAAGTTCTTGTATTTTATGCTTTCCGTGAGGAGACATATCAGATGGGCCCGAGGGTTTCGATATTGTTTGGGAAAGTACTGGGTCTCCAGTAGTTAGTTCATTGACAATTGCAGCGAAGTTGCTCCTCTTTAGTCGTACAATTCGGAAACCAGTTATTCTTTGGTGCATGGGGTGGCTAAGGAGCCTTCTATATTTCTCCGCTTGTTGCAATACTTTAGTGACCCGTCTGTCATCTAAGGGTTGTAAACCTGTTACTGTTTCTAGAGTCTTGATAGGTGTAGATTTCATAGCACTAGTGATGATCCGGGCAGTTTGTTCTGTGTTCTGTTAATTTTGCTAAGGTGTGATTTGGAAGCCATAGCCCAGGCTGTGACTCTATACCCTAGAACTGGTCTGATTCTTCCTACGTATAGTCTTTTCAAAATATTGCTATCTGCTCCCCAGTCGGTTCCTGCTAATTTCTTCATAATATTTGTTCGTTTTCTGGCCTTTTTTCTTGCTATGTCTATCTGATTTTTCCATGTCATTCTGCGATTCATGGTGACGCCAAGATATGTTGGGTTTTGGTCAATAGGGAGTGTATGGTCTTTTATCTTCAAGTTTGCAGAGAGTGTGTTTTTTGATGGGCTGAAAATTGTATATGTAGTTTTTTTTTTTCGTTGTTTGGTAAGAACCAGGTGTTCGTCAATTTTTCAAGTTCACTTAGGGCATCTTGCATCCTGGGTCCGGCCACCGACATACTTTCCTCACGAGCCCATAACGCCAGATCATCTGCGTATATTGCTGAGTGTATTCTGGGTGGAATGTCCATTACGATGTCATTTATGAAAATTAAAAAGAGCGTTGGGGACAAGACTCCACCTTGAGGGACACCTTGTTCGATTGTGACCTTCTTACTTAGTTGACCTTGAACGTGTACTCTGGCCGTTCTATCCTGAAGGTATTGAGAGACCCAACTGAATAAACGACCCTGGATGCCAAGTCTAAAAAGCTTGTTCTTTAAACCCTCTCGCCATACCCTATCAAAAGCCTTCTCCATGTCGACCCACACTGCCAGTGTGTGTTTCTTTTCTTATAGAGCATCCTCTATTTCCTGTGCAATGTAAGTGACCAGGTCTTCAGTTGATATGTGTTGACGGAAGCGACTTTGTTGTGGTACGATTTGTTGTTTTGTCTCCAAATGCCACATAAGTCTTCTGTTAACCAGCCTTTCCATGAGTTTACTCAGGCAGCTCAGTAGGCTAATTGGTCTATAGCTACTTGGGTCTAGTGGGTCTTTCCACGCTTGAGGGTGGGCACCATAATAGCTTCTTTCCAGATTGCCGGCACATGACCTCTCTTCCAGCTAGCATTTATTATCCTTAGAAGCTGGCTCTTGGCTTTCTGTCCCAGATTTAGGAGCATTTCGTTGGAGATTCCATCTTTACCAGGAGAACTTTTGAGCTTTACTCCTTTGAGGGCAACATCTAATTCATTTGGGTTAAAGATGGTCGTCTGCTGCTCTTCTGGTGCTAAAGGCATGTGTTTTGCATCTTGGTTTTCCCGTCTTGCAGATTTCTGTTTGTCTATTGGAATGTTTATTCTACTAATGTTTTTGTAAGTCTCTATCAGTAGATTTGCTGCCCTTTTGCCTGTGAGTATGTTCTGATTGTGTGCTAATGATAATGGAGGTCGGAAGTTGTTTTCGTCGCTCAGAGCTTTCGCAAGTTTCCATAGTTTAATACCATTTTTGTCTAGATTACGGCTCTCTGTTTTGTCTATCCAGCTCTGTATTATTGATATCACGACCTCATGTCTGTATTTGGCCGAGGCTGCTTTGTAGGCAATGTTGCTCTCTGTGCTATGTGATGTTTCAGCTAGTTCTCTGGCAGAGTCCAGTTCCTCTTCTAGTCGTTGTATTTCCTTGCTCCAGTATGGCTTGTAGTTTCTTCTTGCTCCTCTAGGAATGGATTCTTTAGCAGCTCTCAGGATTCCATTTGTTAACCGCTCTACCATATTATTGACCTTCTTTTCATGGGTGTTGATAGGCGCAATATATACATCAGTGAGCCTGGTAAACTTTGCCCAATCTACTCTCTTATAGTTCCAGCGAAGAAGAGGTATTTGCAACTCCTGTTTGTGAACTAGAGCCACTGAAAGTTTGACTTGTCTATGGTCACTATCTCCAAGTTGGTTCAGCACTTTTCTGGTTATTTTGATAGATACGTCTCCAGTTGCAAACGCTAGGTCGGGAGTGGAAGTTGTTTTCCATCTTCTTGATTAGAAGGTTTGGGGGGGGGGGTGTCCTCCTCAGATAGATTGTACTGTCCATTCATTCATTCATTCATTCATTCATTCATTCATTCATTTACTTTTAGGGCCGAAGACGGTACATTTGGCGGAAGTCATAGTTCTCCACGATTGACGATTTGTTTTTTCTTGGTCTTGTAGTTCTTGCTTGTTTCTTAGTCCCATGGTTGAGCCTTCTCTAGTAATTTTTGTGTAGTGATTCTCTTGGTCTGCCTTGTTTTCTTTTACCAGATGGATTCCACATGAATGTCTGACGGGGAAATCTTTCTTCATTCATTCTCAACACATGAACGATGTATTTCCAAAGGCTTCTTCTTATCTCTTTTCGTTTTGTTTCGACGCACTTAAGCACCATGCCGATTTCGGTCATGTATGTTTAGCCGCACAGTGCATGCACTCTCAGTTTCATTAGTGCCCACTGTCATCAAACCATATTCTTTTTACATGTCTTATATCATCTTGGTATTGGTGAAATCTAATTCCTTGTTTAATTATCTAAAATTTAATATATAATATGATATGTGTTAAATAAATATAAAAATGTAGATTAATATTTTTAATTATCTAAAATTTCATATAAAATATGTCATGTGTTAGTTAAATATAAACATGTACATTAATATTTAAAAACATTAAGAATTTTGTCTCTGAAATCTCTACCGCTAAATTGATAAAAAATCTTCCGTATTAAAAGATTTATACAGCTCGATTGACATCCTACCTAGACTGTTATTAAAACATTTAATTTCCTTTCTAATTCGGACACACTGTCCATTTCCATTTGAAAAATTCACTTTCGAATAATCATAATTTATCATATGCCTGCTCATAATTAGGAGCCGCGATGGGCCAGTGGTTAGTGAACTGAATTACGAAGCACCAGAGGTCCGGTTCGCTCCCAACCGACGGCTTCCGGGTTCACCCAGCCTTAAATGGGTACCGAATTTTTTCTGGGAAAGTAAAGGGACACGGGTGTAATACCGACCACATTACCCCAAAAATCCCGCGCCGAAAGTATGTAAAAATTATTGTCACTATAGGCCATTTAGCGTGACGGGGCTCTTTACTATTACATCATCATCATCTTTAAGTACCGGGCCTGCTGATGTAGGTGATCATGTCTCTCCATAATTTTCGATCTCGACAGTTATTTATCATTTCTGTTGTTGACCTTCTGCCAAGCCATTCTCTTAAGCTATATTGTATCTATTCTCTTTGCTTCCATCTATCTTTTCGTCCCTCAGTTTTCCCAGTTGTTACAATATATTCCAGTTGTTCCCTTCTCATTACATGGCCAAAAAATGATGATTGTTTCTTCCTAATATTGGAAATTAGCTCTATTTTTACTTTGGCATCTATCAGAACGTTTTCATTACTCTTCTTAGCTGTCCATGGGATTCTCAATATTTTTCTGTAAAACTACATTTCTACAGCATCCAGTGATTCTCTCCATTTGCAGAACTCTTCAAAACAGACACGCATTTCTAAATCACACACATCAACACAGACAAAAATCCCTAATTCACGTACATCATCTATGATACACATTCCTAAATCACAAATCAACACACACAAATCCCTAAATTATGCACATCGACACAGACACAAATTCCTAAATCACACGCACTAACATACACACAAATCCCTAAATCACACATCGACACAGACACAAATTCATAAATCACACGCACTAACATACACACAAATCCCTTAATCATACATCAACACAGACACAAATTTCTAAATAACAAACATCAACACACACAAATCCCTAAACACACATATTAATACATACAAATCTCTAAATCACAAACATCAACACAGACTGAAAATCTTAAATTACATACATTAACACACACGAATCCCTAAATCACACACGCAACACACAAATCCCTAAATCACACACATCAGCACAGGTATAAATCCCTCACATAAACACAGACACACATTTCTCACTCACACATACCCACACAACAGAAACACAAACCTTTTACACGCACATCTAAACAGATACGAATTACTCACTTACACACAAACACATTTCAATACAAACACAGACCACTCACACACACACACACACAACCACAAACCGATTACACACTCAGCAACAGAAACACAAACCTTTACACGCTGACACACGGACACACATTAAAACAATCACAAATCCTTTACAGGCACACACACATAATACAATCACAAAACCCCTTATACACACACACACACACACACATACCGATAGACACAAATTCTTCAATCACACACATCAACACGGACACACACACATCAACACAAATACAAATTCTTAAATCACACACACACACACAAATACACATGCACACACACACACACACATACACACGCACGACAACATAGCCACAAATCTTTCACACAGACACACTCATCAACACACTCACACAACTGTTACACACACACACGTAAACAGTTCTACCACACACTCACACACGTCTAACTCTCGCGGTTAAAAGTTCCTCCTCTCTGCCAACGTTTATTTTTTTTTAAAATTGTAACTTTATCCAGGAGGGAGAAATTTCACTGCCATCACATGGTAGAGAAGCACATCAGCTGCAAGCGGCCTCCAACAATTCGTCTATTAGCTTGTTTGAGGACACGAGTCACATCGTTGCTGCTGGACACGCACAACAGAATCGTGCATATCATTTATGCTGATAGAGAGATACAGGAAGAGTGACTGCGGAGGGGAAATGAGGTGTGGGGGAGGTGAGAAAAGGAGAAAGCTGTGTGAAGGTAAGCGTGGTAGAGAGAGAGAGAGAGAGGGAGAGAGAGAAGAAAAAATACTGCAAATGGAGAGATAGAGAGTGAAAGTGAACAATGATATTGGAAAGATCACAGGTGATTTAACCGATGATGATTTTCACCTATATTTGTTGTAAATGGTATGATATTTATTGTAAATGGTATGATAGTTATTGTAAATGACACTATTTATTGTAAATGACACTATATTTATTGTAAATGACACTATATTTATTGTAAATGGTATTATATCTATTGTAAATGGCACTATATTTATTGTAAATGACACTATATTTATTGTAAATGACACTACATTTATTGTAAATGACACTATATTGTAAATGACACTATATTTACTGTTTATGACACTATATTTATTGTAAATGACACTATATTTATTGTAAATGACACTATATTTATTGTATATGGTATTATATTTATTGTAAATGACACTATATTTATTGTAAATGACACTATATTTATAGTAAATGATACTATATTTATTGTAAATGACACAATATTTATTGTAAATGACATTATATGTATTGTAAATGGTATTATATCTATTGTAAATGACACTATATTTATTGTAAATGACACTATATTTATTGTAAATGACCCTATATTTATTGCAAATGACACTATATGTATTGTAAATGACACAATATTGATTGTAAATGGTATTATATCTATTGTAAATGACACTATATTTATTGTAAATGACACTATATTTATTTTCATCATCATGTGCCGTACCTGTTGACGAAAGCTATCATGTCCCTCCACAATCTTCTATCTACAGTGCGTCGCATAAATTCAGTTGTTGACTGTTTTCCATGCCATGACACCAAGCTATCCAGTATCTTCTCTATTTGTCGTCCGCGATCTCTGTTTCCTTTTATTTTGTCAGTTGTAACCAAGTATTTCAACTTTACTCTTCTCATGATGTGCCCGAAAAATGTTGATTGCTTCTTTCTGATGTTTTTTAGGAGCTGCCTTTTTGTGTTGACCTCTTTGAGAATGTCCTGGTTGGTTTTTTTTAGCTGTCCAGTGAACTTTCAACATTCTTCTGAGAAATCCCATCTCTGTGGCCTCTAATTGTCCTTTCATTTGTTTGTCTACCACCCATGATTCGCTTCCGTATGTCAGAACTGACTCTATATAGCACCGATAAACTTTCTCACTTCTATTGACATAGACTTGCCGTACAAGACGTTTTTCCTTTTCTGAAATGCCATTTTGGCCTGAGCTATTCTGCTTTCTATCTGTTTAGTACATCTTCCATCTGATGTTATTATTGTGCCCAAGTAGTTGACGCGTTGCACTTGTTTCAGATTTTTCCCGTTTATTTTTTTATGCTGCATGATGGTGATGATTGTTTCATCGATATGACCATTACTTCTGTTTTATTACTATTCAGACTGAGACTTTTCTCGTTGCTTTCTTTAACTGTTATGTTTATCATTTATTGTAGTTTATTCTCTGTCTCTGATATTAAGACTGTGTCATCCGCACATCGCAGATTGTTTATTGTTGTGACAGTTGACTTCCATTCCACTTTTGTCTACTATTGATCTCATAATATTTTCATTGTAGAGTGAGAACAAATCTGTCGATAGAACATCGACACAGCCTTGTCTGACTCCATATTTTAAATATTGGAACTGTTCTGTCTGGTTGCTAATTTGTATGGCTGATGTTTGTTGCCAGTACAACTTTTATTTTATGATTCTGAAATCCTTGCCATAAATGCATAATTTCTCCAGCATATTGATTATTTCCACATGCATTACTTCGCCAAATGCTTTTGTGTAGTCTTTGAAACACATATATAGATCTTTCTTAACCTAGCTGTTTATTGTAAATGGTGACTGCTGTCATCTTGCTGAAAGAACGTTTGATCTGACCATCACTATCATTAAATTCCGTGCCGGCTAGGACATGTAGAACTTATCTCTCCACGAAATTCTCTCACTACATTGGATCAGCTGTTCCTCGTGTTGACTTAGACTAAACGATTCTTGTGAAAACAATATCTTTTCTTTGTTGCGACCTTGAATTTTGTCCTTATTTTGTTGAGGCTAAGTCCCATATTTCTACTTCCAACACTATAGCGGCACTTTCTTTCTGCTGTTTATTTTCCCAGTTAATCAAGACAAGAATACCTCAGATTGTTTGTAGCTGCAGTTTGATACTCTTCGTGGGCCGTCGACGGGATGTTGTTTATTTTAGACTACCTAGATTACAGATAATAAAGAACTTACAAGAGAAAGTAGCGGTAAAAACACTTGATCAATGTCGATTTAAAAATAATAAAGAACATGTTCTGGCAAGAGAAAGTAGTGGTAAAAACACTAGATCAATGTCGATTTAAAAATAATAAAGAACATGTTCTTACAAGAGAAAGTAGCGGTAAAAACACTAGATCAATGTCGATTTAAACATAATAAAGAACATGTTCTTACAAGAGAAAGTAGCGGTAAAAACACTAGATCAATGTAGATTTAAAAATAATAAAGAACATGTTCTGGCAAGAGAAAGTAGCGGTAAAAACACTAGATCAATGTAGATTTAAAAATAATAAAGAACATGTTCTGGCAAGAGAAAGTAGCGGTAAAAACACTAGCTCAATGTCGATTTAAAAATAATAAAGACATGTTCTGGCAAGAGAAAGTAGCGGTAAAAACACTAGATCAATGTAGATTTAAAATAATAAAGAACATGTTCTGGCAAGAGAAAGTAGCGGTAAAAACACCTAGATCAATGTCGATTTAAAAATAATAAAGAACATGTTCTGGCAAGAGAAAGTAGTGGTAAAAACACCTAGATCAATGTCGATTAAAAAATAATAAAGAACATGTTCTGGCAAGAGAAAGTAGCGGTAAAACACCTAGATCAATGTCGATTTAAAAATAATAAAGAACATGTTCTGGCAAGAGAAAGTAGTGGTAAAAACACTAGATCAATGTCGATTTAAAAATAATAAAGAACATGTTCTGGCAAGAGAAAGTAGCGGTAAAAACACCTAGATCAATGTCGATTTAAAAATAATAAAGAACATGTTCTGGCAAGAGAAAGCAGCGGTAAAAACACCTAGATCAATGTCGATTTAAAAATAATAAAGAACATATTCTGGCAAGAGAAAGCAGCGGTAAAAACACTAGATCAATGTCGATTTAAACATAATAAAGAACATGTTCTGGCAAGAGTACAAAGACGAAATTGGTTGGCAGTGTCTCGAGAAATAAAACAAAGTGTTGGGAACGGTTGTATGCTATCGTCAGACTGATTTAAATGTGCATGCGGAGTAGCTATAGCAGCAAAATGATGTCGCTCCGACCAGGCAACCCAGATTTGAAAGCTGATAGGGACACCTCAGTTTTGCAAAATTTGCTATAACCTGCCCAGCCGTCAAGAAAGTTGGATAGTTATAAACGTTATGTGAGGGGGGAGACTTCAGGAATACCGCCAATGCTACGGTGTTTCTGTTGGAGGCGACATCAGTCGAGAGTTAGTAGTCAACTAATGACGAGGTGGTAGTGTATGAGGTGTAGTGTGCGTGTGCGAGGCGGTAGTGTGTGAGGTGGTAGTGTGTGAGGTTGTAATGTGTGAGGTGGTAGTGTGTGATGAGGTAATGTGTGAGGTGGTAGTGTTTGAGGTGGTAGTGTGTGAGGTGGTAGTGTGTGAGGTGGTAGTGTGTGAGGTGGTAATGTGTGAGGTGGTAGTGTGTGAGGTGGTAGTGTGTGATGTGGTAATGTGTGAGGTGGTAGTAAGTGAGGTGGTAAGGTGTGAGGTGGTAGTGTGTGAGGTGGTAGTGTGTGAGGTCGTAATGTGTGAGGTGGTAGTGTGTGAGGTGGTAATGTGTGAGGTGGTAGCGTGTGAGGTAGTAATTTATGAGGTGGTAGTGTGTGAGGTGGTAAGGTGTGAGGTGGTAGTGTGTGAGGTGGTAAGGTGTGAGGTGGTAGTGTGTGAGGTGGTAGTGTGTGAAGTGGTAGTGTGTGAGGTGGTAAGGTGTGAGGTGGTAGTGTGAGGTAGTAGTGTGTGAGATGGTAAGGTGTGAGGTAGTAGTGTGTGAGGTGGTAAGGTGTGAAGTGGTAGTGTGTCAGGTGGTAAGGTGTGAGGTGTTAGTGTGTGAGGTAGTAGTGTGTGAGGTGGTAAGGTGTGAGGTGGTAGTATGTGAGGTAGTAGTGTGTGAGGTGGTAAGGTGTGAGGTGGTAGTGCGTGAGGTGGTAGTGTGTGAGGTGGTAGTGTGTGAGGTGCTAGTGTGTGAGGTGGTAAGGTGTGAGGTGGTAGTGTGTGAGGTGGTAGTGTGTGAAGCGGTAGTGTGTGAGGTGGTAAGGTGTGAGGTGGTAGTGTGTGAGGTAGTAGTGTGTGAGGTGGTAAGGTGTGAGGCAGTAGTGTGTGAGGTGGTAGTGTGTGAGGTGGTAAGGTGTGAAGTGGTAGTGTGTGAGGTGGTAAGGTGTGAGGTAGTAGTGTGTGATGTGGTAGTGTGTGAGGCAGTAGTGTGTGAGGTGGTAAGGTGTGAGGTAGTAGTGTGTGAGGTTGTAGTGTGTGAGGTGGTAAGGTGTGAGGTGGTAGTGTGTGAGGTAGTAGTGTATGAGGTGGTAGTGTGTGAGGTGGTAAGGTGTGAGGTGGTAGTGTGTGAGGTGGTAAGGTGTGAGGTGGTAGTGTGTGAGGTGGTAGTGCTTGAGGTGGTAAGGTGTGATGTGGTAGTGTGTGAGGTGGTAGTGCTTGAGGTGGTAAGGTGTGAGGTGTTAGTGTGTGAGGTGGTAGTGCGTGAGGTGGTAAGGTGTGACGTGGTAATGTTTGAGGTAGTAGTGTGTGAGGGGGTAAGGTGTGAGAAGGTAGTGTTTGAGGTGGTAGTATGTGAGGTGGTAGTGTGTGAGGTAGTAGCGTGTGAGGTGGTAAGGTGTGAGGTGGTAGTGTATGAGGTGGTAGTGTGTGAGGTGGTAGTGCGTGAGGTGGTAGTGTGTGAGGTGGTAGTGTTTCAGACGGTAGTGTGTGAGGTAATAGTGTGCGAGGTGGTAGTGTGTGAGGTGGTAGTGTTTGAGGTGGTAGTGTGTGAGGTGGTAGTGTTTGAGGTGGTAGTAAGAGAGATGGTAGTGTGTGAGGTGGTAGTGTGTGAGGTGGTAGTGTGTGAGGTGGTAGTGTGCTAAGTGATGGTGTACGAGGTGGTGTGTCTCATATCTTCTTCTCTCCATCATCTCATGCTTTCTTCTCTCCACCATCTCACACCTTTTTCTCCCCAGCATCTCATGCCTTCTTCTCTCCATCATCTCATACCTTTTTCTCCCCAGCATCTCATGCCTTCTTCTCTCCATCATCTCATGCCTTCTTCTCTCCATCATCTCATGCCTTCTTCTATCCATCATCTCATGCCTTCTTCTCTCCATCATCTCATGCCTTCTTCTCTCCATCATCTCATGCCTTTTTCTCTCCATCATCTCATGCCTTCTTTTCTCCATCATCTCAAGCTTTCTTCTCTCCATCATCTCATGCCTTCTTCTCTCCATCATCTCATACCCTTTTCTCTCCATCATCTCATAACTTTTTCTCTCCATCATCTCATGCCTTCTTCTCTCCATCATCTCATACCCTTTTCACTCCATCATCTCATTCCCTTTTCTCTCCATCATCTCATGCCTTCTTTACTCCATCATCTCATGCCTTCTTCTCTCCATCATCTCATACCCTTTTCTCTCCATCATCTCATACCCTTTTCTCTCCATCATCTCATGCCTTCTTCTCTCCATCATCTCATACCCTTTTCTCTCCATCATCTCATACCTTTTTCTCTCCGTCATCTCATGCCTTCTTCTCTCCATCATCTCATACCCTTTTCTCTCCATCATCTCATACCCTTTTCTCTCCATCATCTCATGCCTTCTTTACTCCATCATCTCATGCCTTCTTCTCTCCATCATCTCATACCCTTTTCTCTCCATCATCTCATGCCTTCTTTACTCCATCATCTCATGCCTTCTTCTCTCCATCATCTCATACCCTTTTCTCTCCATCATCTCATACCTTTTTTCTCTCCATCATCTCATGCCTTCTTCTCTCCATCATCTCATACCCTTTTCTCTCCATCATCTCATACCCTTTTCTCTCCATCATCTCATGCCTTCTTTACTCCATCATCTCATGCCTTCTTCTCTCCATCATCTCATACCCTTTTCTCTCCATCATCTCATGCCTTCTTTACTCCATCATCTCATGCCTTCTTCTCTCCATCATCTCATACCCTTTTCTCTCCATCATCTCATACCCTTTTCTCTCCATCATCTCATACCCTTTTCTCTCCATCATCTAATTCCTTCTGTCCATCATCTCATGCCTTCTTCTCTCCATCATCTCATGCCTTTTTATCTCCATCATCTCATGCCTTCTCTCCACCATCTCATGCCTTCTTCTCTCCATCATCTCAAGCTTTATTCTCTCCATCATCTCATGCCTTTTTCTCTCCATCATCTCATGCCTTCTTCTCGCCATCATCTCATGCCTTCTTCTCTCCATCATCTCATGCCTTCTTCTATCCATCATCTCATGCCTTTTTATCTCATCATCTCATGCCTTCTTCTCTCCAACATTTCATGCCTTCTTCTCTCCATCATCTCATGCCTTCTCTCCACAATCTCAAGCTTTATTCTCTCCATAATCTCATGCCTTCTTCTCTCCATCATTTTAAACTTTCTTCTCTCCATCATCTCATGCCTTCTTCTCTCCATCATCTCATGCCTTCTTCTCTCTATCATCTCATGCCTTCTTCTCTCCATCATCTCATGCCTTCTTCTCTCCATCATCTCATGCCTTCTTTCTTCTCTCCATCATTTGAAGCTTTCTTCTCTCCATCATCTCATGCCTTCTTCTCTCCATCATCTCATGCCTTCTTCTCTCCATCATCTCATGCTTCTTCTCTCCATCATCTCATGCCTTCTGTCCATCATCTCATGCCTTCTTCTCTCCATCATCTCAAGCTTTCTTCTCCCCATCATCTCATGCCTTCTTCTCTCCATCATCTCATACCTTCTTCTCTCCATCATCTCAAGCCTTTTTCTCTCCATCATCTCATGCACTCTTCTCTCCATCATCTCACGCCTTCTTCTCTCCATCATCTCATACCTTCTTCTCTCCATCATCTCACGCCTTCTTGTCTCCATCATCTCATGTACTCTTCTCTCCATCTCTCATACCTCTTCTCTCCACCATCTAATGCACTCTACTCTCTATCTTCTCATATCTTCTTCTCTCCATCATCTCACGCCTTCTTGTCTCCATCATCTCATGTCATCATATCTCCATCATCTCAAGCCTTTTTCTCTCCATCATCTCACGCCTTCTTCTCTCCATCATCTCACGCCTTCTTGTCTCCATCATCTCATGCACTCTTCTCTCCATCATCTCATGCCTTCTTCTCTCCATCATCTCACGCCTTCGTCTCTCCATCATCTCATACCTTCTTCTCTCCATCATCTCATGCCTTCTTGTGTCCATCATCTCACGCCTTCTTGTCTCCATCATCTCATGCACTCTTCTCTCCATCATCTCATGCCTTCTTCTCTCCATCATCTCACGCCTTCGTCTCTCCATCATCTCATACCTTCGTCTCTCCATCATCTCATACCTTCTTCTCTCCATCATCTCATGCCTTCTTGTCTCCATCATCTCATACCTTCTTCTCTCCATCATCTCATGCCTTCTTGTCTCCATCATCTCATACCTTCTTCTCTCCATCATCTCATGCCTTCTTCTCTCCATCATCTCATGCCTTCTTGTCTCCATCATCTCATACCTTTTCTCTCCATCTTCTCATGCCTTCTTGTCTCCATCATCTCACGCTTCTTGTCTCCATCATCTCATACCTTCTTCTCTCATCATCTCATGCCTTCTTGTCTCCATCATCTCATACCTTCTTCTCTCCATCATCTCATGCCTTCTTGTCTCCATCATCTCATACCTTCTTCTCTCCATCATCTCATGCCTTCTTGTCTCCATCATCTCATATCTTCTTCTCTCCATCATCTCACGCCTTCTTGTCTCCATCATCTCATGTCTTCCTTGTCCCGAGTGCTACAAACATTCCTCTTTCCCTGTAATGACTAGCTGTAAGTGACCCATCAGTTTAACTTTTTTTTATCAAATTTATCGACACTCAAAAGTCACAGGCACTCAAGTTGCTGTCTAGAGGCCATATCGGAACAGGAAATGACGTTTGTAGTTGGTAGACTAGTTAGAACAAATCTAGAAATGTTTGAAAACATGTAGCCGAACGTCACGGCGCAATGCTATGTTCATAGAAAGCAACATATTTGTATTAACCCGTTATGTTTGATTTTATATTCTTCCCATCTAGACAGTTCTTTCCCCTTCTTCATTCACTTATATAATCGCTTTCTAGCTTATTATATTCGTCTCTACCTCAATCTACGTGCCTATCAATCGAGTTATCCCCCTTTTTCCCTGATCTATGTAGCTGTCTCTCTGCCCCTTGTTTCCTCTTCCTGTCTACGTCATGCTATCTTCAATCTCACTTTATCCTTCTTTCTCTGCCTCCTTCTCTAACAGAATTATCTCATTGGAGCCACCTCTTCGCCCCTCCCTTCCTCTCCTTTCATTATCCCTGCACAGTAATCGTATGTTTATAATCGAACTTTGCTCTGGTATCGATATAGTGATATAAGCGGACAAGCCTCCTTTGATCTCTGGCATCGGTCGATGAATTACCAGGTATCGCGGCAGCGGTCAGAAGCAATGATTTCTGGTCAATACCAAAACAATACCGGAAAGCGAAAGTAGAAAAGGTTAGGTGTTTTTATTTTGGAGGGGGGAGTGTAAGTTATTTCACCCACAGATCGATGGCTAATCAATCAGCAGCACTCTGTGAAGTGTCATAAGTGTGGGGGAAAGAGGAGGGGAGTGGATATTCCATAACCAAGGATTGTCTCAATGAATGTCGTGATTGCTCACGGAGTGTTCCTATGATTGAGTCAGTACTAATGTTTTTTATAAATCTGTAAATCTGATTATGATTGTACTTATAAATGTTTCCGTCAGTGACCAACACTCAAAGATATACAGCTTGATGACACGGATGTAATCTATACTGGGAGCAAACATCATCATCAAGTACCGGGCCTAGTGACGTAGGTGATCATGTCTCTCCACAACATTCGATCTCGGCAGCTATTTATCATTTATGTTGTTGACCTTCTGCCAAGCCATTCTTAAGCTGTCTGTTTTTTTTCACTTTGCTTCCCTCTATCTCTTCGTCCCTCAATTTTTCCAGTTGTTACAATATATTCAAGTTGTTCTCTTCTCATTACATGGCAACAAATGATGATTGTTTCTTCTAATATTGGAAATTAGCTCTCTTTTTGCTTTGACCTTTCTCAGAACCTCCTCATTACTCTTCTTAGCTGTCCATGGTATTCTCAACATTCTTCTGTAAAACCACATTTCTACAGACTCCAGTGATTCTTGTCTGTTGTCCTATTGTCCATAATTCGCATCCGTGTGTTAAGACTGGCTCTTAACATTTAAGAACTCTTTTCTTGTTTCTATTGTCAAAAATGGATTGCATAGTATTTTCCTCATTTTTTGGAAAGCTGCTTTTGCTTGAGCAATTCTGCATCTCACCTCTTTTGTACATCTTCCGTCTGAGGTTAACAAAGTTCCCAAATATTTAAATCATTTACCTGTTTTAATAGTGTTCCACTTGTCTTTATTTTGCACTGATGTGATGTCTTTTTCTTAGTTGTTACCATTACCTCTGTTTTTTGCTATTAAGGCTGGGTCCTTTATTTTTGCTTCCTTCACTACAATGTCCAACATTTCTTGTAACTCATTTTCACTCTTAGCGATTATACTGTATCATCAGCATACCTTAGATTATTTATATTGACCTTCAATTGTTATTCCAGGCATGCCCCTTATGGATCTTAAAATAATCTCACTATAATATTAAACAAATCTGGTGACAGCACACAACCTTGTCTAACACCCTGTTTTATTTGTTGAAACATTCCCAATTGGTTTCCAGTTCTTATGGCCGCTGTTTGTTGCCAGTACATGTTCTTTATTATTCTTAGATCTTTGCTCTCTATGTTTATGCTTTCTAAAATGTTAATTATTTCTTGGTGCTTTACTTTGTCAAATGCCTTGGAGTAATCTATGAAACATAGGTATAGATCTGTTTTCACCTCTATAGCTCTTTCTACTAAAGACCTTATGATATGTTATGGAGCAAACAGCATTAATAAAATATAACAAAGAGAACTCTACACCCATTGATATAAAAGAGGAGTAAGACAAGGATGCATCCTATCACCAAGCTTGTTCAATCTATACACCGAGCAAATCTTTAAAAACATCACAGAGAGGGCAAGCCTGAACATTAATGGAAAGATATTCAATAACCTAAGATATGCTGATGATAATGTATCACTAGCGGAAAGTCCTAAAGATCTACAACAATTACTTAATGTAATAAACATGACAAGAAACCAATATGAATTAGATATGAATATATAAAAGACTATATAGAAAAAAAAAGAAAGACATCACATCAGTGCAAATAAAGACAAGTGGAACAATATTAAAACAGGTAAATGAATTTAAATATTTGGGAACTTTGTTAACCTCAGACGGAAGATGTACAAAAGAGGTGAGATGCAGAATAGCTCAGGCAAAAGCAGCTTTTCAAAAAATGAGGAAGATACTATGCAATCCATTTATGACAATAGAAACAAGAAAAAGAGTTCTTAAATGTTACGTAGAGCCAATCTTAACATATGGATGCGAATCATGGACAATAGGACAACAGACAAGAAAATCACTGGAGTCTGTAGAAATGTGGTTTTACAGAAGAATGTTGAGAATACCATGGACAGCTAAGAAGAGTAATGAGGAGGTTCTGAGAGAGGTCAAAGCAAAAAGAGAGCTAATTTCCAATATTAGGAAGAAACAATCATCATTTTTTTGGCCATGTAATGAGAAGAGAACAACTTGAATATATTGTAACAACTGGAAAAATTGAGGGACGAACAGATAGAGGGAAGCAAAGAGAAAAAATAACAGACAGTTTAAGAGAATGGCTTGGCAGAAGGTCAACAACATAAATGATAAATAGCTGCCGAGATCGAAAATTGTGGAGAGACATGATCACCTACGCCAGCAGACTCGGTACTTGATGATGATGTATAATGATAAAAAAGACTAAAACTAAGATCATGAACAAAGATAATGGGAAAATGTAAAACTGAAATAAACAAAAGAATGTGTGGCGCAAAGTAATTGTAATGCAATTAAAAATATGCTAACATCAAAACAAAACAAAAAAAACAGGGCTAAAACTAAGAATAGCAAAATGTTAAATCTTCTTAACATTCCTGTATGGTGCAGAGACATGAATATTAGACAAGAAAATAGAACATAAAATTGAAGCCTTTGAAATGTGGATAGATAGAAGAATAGGTAGAAGTGGATAGAAAGAAAAGAAAACAAACGATGAAGTCTTAAAACAACCTAAAAATGAAAAGAGAACTACTAAATACAATTCAAACAAGACAAATTAGATTTTTTATGGGGCATGTTAAAGGAAACAGCAGCGTTATCATCATTGAGTGCCGTCTCCGCATCCAAGGTTGGCTACCATGGAGCGCCATTCCGCTCTGTCTCTTGCCTTGATGGTGCATGTTGTCATAGACTGACTTGTCCATCTTTTAATGTTACTCGTCCATATTATTCTTGGTCTGCCTCTGCATCTTTTACCTTGTATTTTCCTTCCAAGATTACTTTTAGTAGGTGCTGTGAACAGATGGACAAGTCAGCCTATGACAACCTGCACATCAAAGCAAGAGACAGAGCGGATTGGCACTCTATAGCCAAATTCTATATGGAGACGGCACTCAATGATGATAATGATGAGTTGTTGTATTATTAAGTATTGAGTTATTGAAATATTAGCTAACTCACGTAAGAACCGTCTCCTCACTCATTCAACACCTTTTAACTCACTCAAGTCCTTCTCACTCACTAAAGACCTAGCTCACTCACACAACACTTCCAAGTACACGCAAAACCTCGCTACTACTCACTCAAGACTCCTAACTCCCCCATAACATCCTCCTACTAACTCAACTCCTCTTAACTAAACACAAGGACTTCTCCCCACTCACTAGCACCTCCTAATACACTTAAAACTTTCTCCCCTCTCTCTTAAGACCTACTAACTCACTCAAGACCTTCTAACTCACTAAAGATCTGCTAACTGACTCAAAACTTTCTAACTCACTAAAGACCTGCTAACTCACTCAAGAACTTCTAACTCACTAAATACCTGCTAACTCACTAAACCCTGCTAACTCACTCAAGAATTTCTAACTCACTAAAGACCTGCTAACTCACTAAAGACCTGCTAACTCACTCAAGAACTTCTAACTCACTAAAGACCATCCCCTCACTCACTCAACACTGTCTAACGCGCTCAACACCGACTAACTCACTAAGACATTCTCCTCACTAAAGACCTCCTCACTAAAGACCTTCTCCTCACTAAAGACCTCCTCACTAAGACCTTCTCCTCACTAAAGACCTTCTCCTCACTAAAGACCTTTCTCCTCACTAAAGACCTTCCCACTAAAGACCTACTCACTAAAGACCTCCTCACTAAGACCTTCTCACTAAAGACCTTCTCCTCACTAAAGCCTTCTCACTAAAGACCTTCTCACTAAAGACCTTCTCCTCACTACAGACCTTCTCACTAAAGACCTTCTCCTCACTAAAGCCTTCTCACTAAAGACCTCATCACTAAAGACTTTCTCTTCACTAAAGACCTTCTCACTAAAGCCCTTCTCCTCACTAAAGCCTTCTCACTAAAGACCTTCTCTTCAATAAAGACCTCCTCACAAAGACCTTCTCCTCACTAAAGCCTTCTCACTAAAGACCTTCTCCTCAATAAAGACCTCCTCACTAAGACCTTCTCCTCACTAAAGCCTTCTCACTAAAGACCTTCTCCTCAATAAAGACCTCCTCACTAAAGATCTTCTCCTCACTAAAGACCTCATCACTAAAGACCTTCTCCTCAATAAAGACCTCCTCACTAAAGACCTCCTCAGTAAAGACGTTCTCCTCAGTAAAGACCTCCTCAGTAAAGACGTTCTCCTCAGTAAAGACGTTCTCCTCAGTAAAGACGTTCTCCTCATTAAAGACCTCCTCAGTAAAGACGTTCTCCTCAGTAAAGACGTTCTCCTCAGTAAAGACGTTCTCCTCACTAAAGACTCCTCAGTAAAGACGTTCTCCTCATTAAAGACGTTCTCCTCACTAAAGACCTCCTCAGTAAAGACGTTCTCCTCAGTAAAGACGTTCTCCTCACTAAAGACCTCCTCAGTAAAGACGTTCTCCTCACTAAAGACCTCCTCAGTAAAGACGTTCTCCTCACTAAAGACCTCCTCAGTAAAGACGTTCTCCTCACTAAGACCTCCTCAGTAAAGACGTTCTCCTCACTAAAGACCTCCTCAGTAAAGACGTTCTCCTCACTAAAGACCTCCTCAGTAAAGACGTTCTCCTCAGTAAGACGTCTCCTCACTAAAGACGTTCTCCTCACTAAAGACCTCCTAAGTAAAGACGTTCTCCTCACTAAAGACCTCCTCAGTAAAGACCTTCTCCTCACTAAAGACCTCCTCAGAAAGACGTTGTCCTCAGTAAAGACATTCTCCTCATTTAAGACCTCCTCAGTAAAGACGTTCTCCTCAGTAAAGACGTTCTCCTCACTAAAGACCTCCTCAGTAAAGACGTTCTCCTCACTAAAGACCTCCTCAGTAAAGACGTTACCCTCATTAAAGACGTTCTCCTCAGTAAAGACGTTCTCCTCAGTAAAGACCTTCTCCTCAGTAAAGACGTTCTCCTCACTAAAGACCTCCTCAGTAAAGACCTCCTCAGTAAAGACGTTCTCCTCAGTAAAGACCTCCTCAGTAAAGACCTCCTCAGTAAAGACGTTCTCCTCACTAAAGACCTCCTCAGTAAAGACCTCCTCAGTAAAGACGTTCTCCTCAGTAAAGACCTCCTCAGTAAAGACTCCCTCAGTAAAGACGTTCTCCTCACTAAAGACCTCCTCAGTAAAGACCTCCTCAGTAAAGACGTTCTCCTCACTAAAGACCTCCTCAGTAAAGACGTTCTCCTCAGTAAAGACCTCCTGCTTAAGGCCTCCTCAGTAAAGACGTTCTCCTCACTAAAGACCTCCTCAGTAAAGACTCCTCAGTAAAGACCTCCTCAGTAAAGACCTCCTCACTAAAGACCTCCTCAGTAAAGACGTTCTCCTCACTAAAGACCTCCTCAGTAAAGACCTCCTCAGTAAAGACCTCCTCAGTAAAGACCTCCTCAGTAAAGACCTCCTCACTAAAGACCTCCTCACTAAAGACCTCCTCACTAAAGACCTCCTCAGTAAAGACCTCCTCACTAAAGACCTCCTCACTAAAGACCTCCTCACTAAAGACTTCCTCACTAAAGACTTCCTCACTAATGACCTCCTCAGTAAGACTCCTCACTAAAGACCTCCTCACTAAAGACCTCCTCACTAAAGACCTCCTCAGTAAAGACCTCCTCACTAAAGACCTCCTCACTAAAGACCTCCTCACTAAAGACTTCCTCACTAAAGACCTCCTCAGTAAAGACCTTTCCTCATTAAAGACGTTCTCCTCACTAAAGACCTTCTCCTCACTAAGTCCTTCTCCTCACTGACTCAACACCGACTAACGCACTCATGACCACCTTCCCACTCTCTCACCGCCTCCCCAACACCCTATAGAGAGCATCCCCCCCCCCCCCGTTATCCTAATCTTTCCAAATCCCACTTACACCGCGCCACCTTATCGGCCACCAACCCAGGTGTCTAAAAGCCACTTAACAGCCAAGCAAACCGATCCTAGCAGCAAAGCTCTCATGTTACCAGAAATACCCTTCGACATTTTCCTCTCCTCAAATCCGTAACTTGTCAAGTTTCAATTTTTTTATGAGGCTTCTATTTTCTGAAACATTTCGTTGGACCGTTTCCGCTGTAAATTAGTCTAGACTCTCAAACTAAAATATTGATCAACAACCGCAGTCCACTGAATACTGACAGGGGCATAATGAAAAGTCACAATAAAATAAAATAACCTCAGAATAATAAACCCATCACAAGAAATAAACCTGACAATCATCATCATCATGTACTATGCCTGCAGGGGTAGGTGATAATGTCTCTCCACAGCTTTCTATTTCGACAGTTATGTATCATTTCTGTTGTTGACCTTCTGCCAAGCTATTTTCTTAAACTGTCTGATATCTTTTCTCTTTGCTCCCACTATCTCTTCGTCCCTCAATTTTCCCAGTTGTCACAATATACTCCAGCTGTTCCCTTCTCATTACATGGCCAAAAAATGATGATTGTTTCTTCATAATATTGGATATTAAATATCTTTTTGCTTTGGCTTCTTTCATAACGTTTTCATTACTTTTCTTAGCTGTCCATGGTATTCTCAATATTCTTCTGTAAAACCACATTTCTACTACCTCCAGTGACTTTCTTGTCTGTTCTATTGTCAATGATTCACATCTATATGTTAAGACTGTCTCTATATAAAATTTAAGAACTCTTTTTCGTGTTTCTTTTGTCTAACAAGGAGTGCACAATAAATATCTTCCTCATTTTTTTTAAAAGCTGCTTTTGCCTGGGCCATTCTGCATCTCACCTCTATTGTACATCTACCATCTGAGGTTAACATTGTCCCAAATATTTGAATTAATTTACCTGTTTTAATATTGTTCTACTTATCTTTATTGTGCATTACGGTGATGTCGTTTTCTTTTTTGTTACTATTAATTCTGTCTTTTTGCTATTAATCCTTTATTTTTACTTTCCCTCACTAAACATTTCTTGTAACTAGTTTTCACTCTTAGCGATAAAAACTGTATCATCGGCATACCTTATATTGAAAACTGACAATAGAGGCCCCCCCCCAATCAGCAATTAAAGTAAACAAAAAGACGTTCTTCTTTTCTTGTGTCAAACATCTCTCTCGTGTGAGGTTTAGAATATCTCCTCACTACCGAGCTCGGCATTTCTGTAATGGTTTTATCACTAAACACTCGCTCCTCCAGGGTATCCACAACATTTATCAGCTATCCCGTGTGAACTCACTGGTGCTATACGTTCACGAACAACAACCGTATTGTGTGGGCACCATCAGCTAAATTATATAGATTAGCAAAGGAGCGCACCAGGCAAGCTGTGCTACCTAATCTCACAACAATTAGACGTCACACACAAAGAGCAGCCATACTTCACACACACAGCAGACATACTTCACACCCACAGCAGCCATAGTTCACACCCACAGCAGCCATACTTCACACACACAGCAGCCATACTTCACACACACAGCAGCCATACTTCACACACACAGCAGCCATACTTACACCCACAGCAGCCATACTTCACACCCACAGCAGCCATACTTCACACACACACAGCAGCCATACTTCACACACACAGCAGCCATACTTCACACACACAGCAGCCATACTTCACACACACGGCAGCCATACTTCACACCCACAGCAGCCATACTTCACACACACAGCAGCCATACTTCACACACACAGCAGCCATACTTCACACATACGGCAGCCATACTTCACACACACAGCAGCCATACTTCACACACACGGCAGCCATACTTCACACACACAGCAGCCATACTTCACACACACGGCAGCCATACTTCACACACACGGCAGCCATACTTCACACACACAGCAGCCATACTTCACAAACACGGCAGCCATACTTCACACACACAGCAGCCATACTTCACACACACAGCAGCCATACTTCACACACACAGCAGCCATACTTCACACACACGGCAGCCATACTTCACACACACGGCAGCCATACTTCACACACACAGCAGCCGTACTTCACACACACAGCAGCCATACTTCACGCACACAGCAGCCATACTTCACACACACAGCAGCCATACTTCACACACACAGCAGCCATACTCACACCCACAGCAGCCATACTTCACATACACAGCAGCCATACTTCACATACACAGCAGCCATACTTCACACACACAGCAGCCATACTTCACACCCACAGCAGCCATACTTCACACACATCGAATGTTCTCATGTTCAAATTTCGTTCCAATATCTTCATTGCCGTGTTCACAATTCGATGGCGAGTGAGACGATCAGTACCTTCAAAGATGGCTGATGCGGCCATTGCAAGCTGTTATTTGTCATCAGCAGAAGTTGATCATGTTCAATTTTAAATACTCTTTATCTTGTTGACCCTTAGATGTTCTATCTTTATCTTGTTCACATTTAGACGATCTATCTTTACCTTGTTCATATTTAGATGTTCTATCTTAATCTTGTTCACCTTTAGACGTTCTATCTTATCGTGTTCACAATTAGTCGTTCTATCTTTATCTTGTTCACATTTAGATGTTCTATCTTTACCTTGTTCACATTAAGATGTTTTATCTTAATCTTGTTCACCATTAGACGTTCTATCTTTATCGTGTTCACAATTAGACATTCTATCTTGATCTTGTTCACCAGTAGACGTTCTACCTTTATCTTGTTCACAATTAGATGTTCTTTCTTTATCTTGTTCACCCTTTGACGTTCTATCTTTATCGTGTTCACAATTAGATATTCTATCTTTATCTTGTTCACATTTAGATGTTCTATCTTAATCTTATTCACCATTAGGCGCTCTATCTTTATCTTGTTCACATTTAGATGTTCTATCTTTATCTTGTTCATCATTAGACGTTCTATCTTTATCTTGTTCGCATTTAGATGTTCTATCTTTATCTTGTTCACAATTAGTTGTTCTAATCTTTATCTTGTTCACCATAAGACGTTCTATCTTTATCTTGTTCACCATTAGACGTTCTATCTTTATCTTGTTCACCATTAGTCGTTCTATCTTTATCGTGTTCACAATTAGACATTCTATCTTTATCTTGTTCACCAGTAGACGTTCTACCTTTATCTTGTTCACCCTTTGACGTTCTATCTTTATCGTGTTCACAATTAGATTTTCTATCATTATCTTGTTTACATTAAGATGTTCTATCTTTATCTTTTTCATAATTAGACGTTCTATCTTTATCTTGTTCAAAAATTTAGATGTTCTATCTTTATCTTGTTCACATTTAGATGTTCTATCTTTATCTTTTTACATTTAGATGTTCTATCTTTATCTTGTTCACATTTAGATGTTCTATCTTTATCTTATTCACATTTAGATGTTCTATCTTTATCTTGTTCACCATTAGTCGTTCTATCTTTATCTTGTTCACCATTAGACGTTCTATCTTTATCTTGTTCACCCTTTGACGTTCTATCTCGTTCGCCATTAGATGTTCTATCTTTATCTTGTTCATATTTAGACGTTATATTTTTATCTTGTTCACCATTAGACGTTTTATCTTTATCTTGTCCACCATTAGACGTTCTATCTTATCATGTTCACCATTAGACGTCTATCTTTATCATGTTCACCATTAGACGTTCTATCTTTATCATGTTCACCATTAGACGTTCTATCATGTTCACCATTAGACGTTCTATCTTTTCTTGTTCACCCTTTGACGTTCTATCTTGTTCACCATTAGATGTTCTATCTTTGCCTTGTTCACCATTAGACGTTCTATCTTTATCTTGTTCACCATTAGACGTTTTATCTTTATCTTGTTCACCCTTTGACGTTCTATCTTGTTTACCATTAGATGTTCTATCTTTATCTTGTTCATATTTAGACGTTCTATCTTTATCTTGTTCCCCCTTTGACGTTCTATCTCGTTCACCATTAGACGTTTTATCTTTATCTTGTTCATATTTAGACGTTCTATCATTATCTTGTTCACCCTTTGACGTTCTATCTTGTTCACCATTAGACGTTCTATCTTTATCTTGTTCACCATTAGACGTTTTATCTTTACCTTGTTCACCATTAGATGTTCTATCTTTATCGTGTTCACCATTAGACGTTCTATCTTTATCTTGTTCACCCTTTGACGTTCTACCTCGTTCACCATTAGATGTTCTATCGTTATCTTGTTCATGTTTAGACGTTCTAACTTTATCTTGTTCCCCATTTGACGTTCTATCTTGTTCACCATTAGATGTTCTTTCTTTGCCTTGTTCACCATTAGACGTTCTATCTTTATCTTGTTTACCCTTTGACGTTCTACCTCGTTCACCATTAGATGTTCTATCCTTATCTTGTTCATGTTTAGACGTTCTATCTTTATCTTATTCACCCTTTGACGTTCTACCTCGTTCACCATTAGATGTTCTATCCTTATCTTGTTCATGTTTAGACGTTCTATCTTTATCTTGTTCACCCTTTGACGTTCTACCTCGTTCACCATTAGATGTTCTATCTTTATCTTGTTCATATTTAGACGTTCTAACTTTATCTTGTTCCCCCTTTGACGTTCACATTAAGGTTTGTGGAAAAAAATCAACAGTGAGTCCAAGACACTAAGAAACCTTCCCTGTCAATGGGAGCCTCTGTCACAACGGTCATCCCTAGCTGCTCCATCTTGGACAGGTCTTTTGCAGATATATATGGTGCCATTTGGGCAATCATCAGAATTTCCAGCCTTGAAACATTTGTTGTAGCAGTTCATGGTAATCTGTGCTCTCACATATTTCACTATAACTCGTTTCTATCGCCAATACCTCGCGTTGAGAAGTACCATCTACTTCGTGATGATGCCGACCTGTGATGCTGCAGTGTCCGGGCTTCCACTGACGTCCAACCCGGTGCTTGTTGTAGCTTTTTAATCTTTCTGTTTTATTGGCCTGTAACTTTAGCATTGATAATCATCATCATTGAGTGCCGTCTCCGCATCGAAGGTTGGCTACCATGAAGCGCCATTCTACTCTGTCTCTTGCTTTGATGGTGCAGATCGTCATAGGTTGACTTGTCCATCTTTGATGCTACTCGTCCATGTTAGTCTTGGTCTGCCTCTGCCTCTTTTACCTTGCATTTTCCCTTCCAATATTACTTTTATTAGGCTGTTGTGTCTCTTAACATGCCCAAAAATTGCATTTGTCTTGTTCTAATTGCGTTTAGTAATTCTCTTTTCATTTTTAGTTGTTTTAAAACTTCATCGTTTGTTTCTTTTCTTTCCATCCAATTCTACCTATTCTTCTATAAATCCACATTTCAAAGGCTTCAATTTTTTGTTCTGCTGTCTGGTCTAATGTCCATGTTTCTGCACCATTCAGGAATATTGAGAAGATGTAACATTTTACTATTCTTAGTTTTAGCCCTGTTGATATTTGTTTTGATGTTAGTATATTTTTCATGACATAAAATTACTTTTTGTCATTACTATTCTTTTGTTTATTTCGGATGTACATTTTCCATCACTGGTTATAGTATGCCCCAGGCAGTTGTAGCTCTAAACTGTCTCCAGGTGTATTCCGTCAATTTTGATTTAATTGTAGGTCTTGATAATTTTCTTTGTTTATGAACGTAATTTTAGTCTTTTTTATATTCATATCTAGTCCATATTTTTTACTTGTCTTGTTTATTACATAAAGTAATTGTTGTAGATCTTTAGGATTTACTGCTAATAGTATCAGTCAGTATATATAGACACTATAGTAGTGTCATCAGCATATATTAGGTTATTGATTATCTTTCCTTTAATGTTTAGGCCCGGCATCTCTGTGGTGTTTTTAAAGATTTGTCCAGTGTATAGATTGAACAAGCTTTGATATTATAAAACTTTTTTTTATACAGAGCTTCGCAGCAGGAAGTAATCTGAACATCAGAAGTCAACCCCGTCGAGCAAGTGTTTCTGTCTTTAGCATTGATCAGTAATTGGGTCTCAACTTTCATTTTGTATTTGATCAGGAGCATATCTAAGATCCTCAGTATAAGCCTACGAATGTTGCGATATTTGCCAATAGTGATTATTTTAACTGTAATTATTTATGTGAACCCTCGATAGAAGAACAATAAAATAAAAATAACCTCTACTGAGATTAAATGTGTTAGACGAATGACAGGAAACAGCCTGAGAAACAAGATTAGAAATGAAGAACTGAGGACACAGTTAGGAATGGCTCCCGCCATAGAAAATATAAAAAAACAACAGATAAAATGGTTGGCCACGTGACAAGGCAGAAAGATCAAAACACAACACAACGAGTCATTCATTAAACATTACGAGAGAACCAGACCGAAATGTCGACCACATAAAAGATGGATTGACGGAATATTAGAAGCACTAGGAAACATAACAGCAGCAGAGGCCAACAGAAAAGTAAAAGACCGCAAATTATATCTCCCCTCGACGCTGAAAGCAAATGAGAAAGTAAAGAAGCAGAAGACGAATTATTAAAGTGTTAACCAAAATGAATTATTTTTAGCATATAAATCAATATCACTTATTTTAGTATATAAATCAATACCAATTACTTATTGTGTAAAGTATTCGTCTCTAATTAGACGATTAGAGGCCACAGAGATGGGATTTCTCAGAAGAATGTTGAAATTACCCTGGACAGCTAAAAAGACCAATGAGGAAGTTCTCAAAGAGGCCAACGCAAAAAGGGAACTCCTAAAAAACATCAGAAAGAAACAATCAACATTTTTTGGACACATCATGAGAAGAGGAAGGTTGGAATATTTGGTTACAACAGGCAAAATAAAAGTAAGTGATTGCGGGCGCCAAAGAGAGAAAATACTGGATAGCTTGGTGTCATGGCATAGAAAACGGTCAACAACTGAATTGGTACGATGCACTGTAGACAGAAGATTGTGGAAAGACATGATCACCCACGTCAACCAGTATGGCACATGATGATGAAAGTATTTGTGAAAGCTTAAAATTCTCCCCCCCCCCCCCCAATATCTCCTGAATTTAAAGGGAAAGGTGTGTTGTGTGTGTTTAATAGCTATACTGCGTATGTCATCTTTTTGCTCCATGTGTCCACCGTAGACATTGCCTGGAATGTAACCTGAACTCTAGACACATTCTGTTTTGTTCATAAAGATGCGCTTGTGCATGTTGGTGGTACTGCAGTAGCTAAGCCATATCCTTACGTATCCCGAGCCTGTCTTTTCCTGGCGCATTTATCCTCTAATATCCCGATGTTTTAATCTCTCTGATCCTGTATATGCACTTGTATACTTCAGAACGCTCTCGTCAGCGCCTCAGGTAGTGACAGATAAACGAGAACCTGTCTCGCGATGCGATGCTTCTCGACGATCTCATTTATTCTGTTTTCTTTCATTTACAACTTTCCACACTTTGACTGCGCCAAGGCTGATCTATATATAACAGCAATGTTCTGGCACTTATCGGCGTTGATGTAAGTGCACTTAAGTGACACCGTTTCCTTCAACATTTCTTTCTGTCTATCATGTTATTTCCTGCCGTCTTTCACGTTATTGCATGACAGCTCAAACGGTTGACCTTGGCCTAGACGAATCATATCTCCAGCCCGTCTCAGTTATATTGTCAGTTGAGGGAAACTTGCATAGTCAACTGTGCCTGCTCGTTTGTGCTTAGCGTTTATGCATGTTAGTTTGTGCTTAGCGTTTATGCATGCTCGTTTGTACTTAGCGTTTATGCATGCTCGTTTGTACTTAGCGTTTATGCATGCTCGTTTGTACTTAGCGTTTATGCATGCTCGTTTGTACTTAGCGTTTATGCATGCTCGTTTGTACTTAGCGTTTATGCAAGCTCGTTTGTACTTTGCGTTTATGCATGCTCGTTTGTACTAAGCGTTCATGCATGCTTGTTTGTAATTAGCGTTTATGCATGTTAGTTTGTAATTAGCGTTTATGCATGTTAGTTTGTACTTAGCGTTTATGCATGTTAGTTTGTGCTCAGCGTTTATGCATGTTAGTTTGTACTTAGCGTTTATGCATGTTAGTTTGTACTTAGCGTTTATGCATGTTAGTTTGTGCTCAGCGTTTATGCATGTTAGTTTGTACTTAGCGTTTATGCATGTTAGTTTGTGCTCAGCGTTTATCCATGCTCATTTGTACTTAGCGTTTATGCAAGCTCGTTTGTACTTAGCGTTTATGCAAGCTCGTTTGTACTTAGCGTTTATGCAAGCTCGTTTGTGGTTAGCGTTCCCTGACATTTAAGCGTTAGAAGTTGCCTCAGGTAAAGCGTGTGGAAGTCACAAGTAAACATGCCTTGTGTTTCGGATATTTTTGTTTCGTTCGCCAGCTTTCACCTCTGACGAAGTCCCTAGAGACTAGAAACTGAATTTTGCGTGTTAATCCATTGCTCCCTGGCATCCGTGTGTACAGGGGTCCCTCGCCGTACAGGCAGATATCTCTGACTTCGGAGGTACTCATATTTTTTTCCGTCGATTTTCGGATATAAAAAGTCGCTATGTTTCTGATGTAAATAGAACGTTGTGTTTATATTTTAAATAGGGGCATGTGTTTCTATTGTAAATAGGCCCATGTGTTTCTATTGTAAATAGGCCCATGTGTTTCTTTTGTAAATAAGCGGCAACAGCATTCAATAAACCATACCTGCTCTAACATATTGTAACCTTCATACCGAAAGCCATTATAAATAACTTAACTACTTAACCTCACAAGTTGGGGACAGCACTTTCCTCCGGAACTTTGGTAGGCCTTAGTAGCCTAGGTGGGAAAACTACCCGACTAGGCCACCGACTTTCGGACAACCCGTGTTCGATTCCCGCTGGAAGAAGTGTCAGTTATACTCGTGGTTGGGGAAAAAAATACCCTGATCGACCATCGCTTGATACAAGAGGAACCGACTCTCAGCGCTAAGCCACGTGCTCATTCGTCTCATGGAACATAAGATGTTTTATTGGCAGCTTCAGACTTATATTAGCAGGTGAAGCTCGCTATAATATATAACAGAATTATTTCTGACGAAAGGGACAAAAACCCATTTATAAAATATACATCCAGCTATAAAATCCCGAAATCTGAAGTAGGAAAAAGCTATAAAAACAATGAAAAAGGGAAAAGCAGCTGGACTTGACAATATACAGATAGAGATGATACATGCACTATAAGGTTTTGGCATTGAAGTGATCACAGACATATGCAATGATATATACCATACAGGATACATACCAAATGAACTAAACATATTAACTATCATTGCATTGCCGAAAAAGAATGGTGCAGTTGAATGCAGTGATTTTAGAACAATAAGCCTAATGAGCCAGGTAACACAATTTTTACTAAAAGTTATACAGGGAAGGATAAAGAATAAAATTAATACTGAATTAGATGAGCAGCAATTTGGATTCAGGAAAAACAGTGGGACAAAAGCAGCCATATTCAGCATGAGGACATTGATTAAAAAGTACATAGAAGTAAACAAACCAATATATGCTTGCTTTATAGACTACACCAAAGCTTTCGATAGAATACACCATAATCGCCTTATAGAATTCCTAAAATATATAAATCTGGACGACACAGACATACGACTGATGTGTAATTTGTACTGGGAGCAAACAACAATAATAAGATATAACAAGGAGAACTCTACACCCATTGACATAAAAAGAGGAATAAGACGAGGATGCATCCTATCACCAAGCTTGTTCAATCTATACACTGAGCAAATCTTTAAAAACATCTCAGAGATGCCAGGCCTAAACATTAATGGAAAGGCAATCAATAACCTAAGATATGCTGACGATACTGTACTACTAGCAGAAAATCCTAAAGATCTACAATTACTTAATGTAATAAACACGACAAGCAAAAAATATGAACTAGATAAGAATATCAAAAAGTCTAAAACTATGATCATAAACAAAGAAAATTGTCAAGACCTACAATTAAATATCAAAGTGGAAGGAATACATCAAGAGACAGTTCAGAACTACAACTACCTGGGACATACTATAACCAATGATGGAAAATGTATAACTGAAATAAACAAAAGAATAGGTATGGCAAAAAGTAATTTTAATGCCATTATATTATAAATATACTAACATCAAAACAAATAACACCAGGACTAAAACTATGAATAGTAAAATGTTACATCTTCTCAATATTCCTGTATGGTGCAGAAACATGGACATTAGACTAGAAAACAGAACAGATAATTGAAGACTTTGAAATGTGGGTCTATAGAAGAATAGGTAGAATTGGATGGAAAGAAAAGAAAACAAACGATGAAGAGTTAAAAAAACTAAAAATGAAAAGAAAACTACTAAATATAATTAGAACAAGAAAAATGAAATTTTGGGGTCATGTTAAAACACAACAGCCTAATAAAAGTAATATTGGAAGGGGAAACAGAAGGTAAAAAAGGCAGAGGCAGACCAAGAATAATGTGGACGAGTAACATCAAACGATGGACAAGTCAACCAATGACAATCTGCACCATCAAAGCAAGAGACAGAGTGGAATGGCGCTCCATGGTAGCCAACCTTCGATGCGGAGACGGCACTCAACGATGATGATGATGAAGCTCGCTAGATGAACAACTATAGAAGTGATTCGGGTGATCACTTAGGTGATGTGTTCTATACTAGGTCCTAGATGTGTTCTATACTAGGTCCTAGATGTGTTCTATACTAGGTCCTAGATGTGTTCTATACTAGGTCCTAGATGTGTTCTATACTAGGTCCTAGATGTGTTCTATACTAGGTCCTAGATGTGTTCTATACTAGGTCCTAGATGTGTTATATACGGGTCCTAGATGTGTTCTATACTAGGTCCTAGATGTGTTCTATACGGGTCCTAGATGTGTTCTATACTAGGTCCTAGATGTGTTCTATACTAGGTCCTAGATGTGTTATATACGGGTCCTAGATGTGTTCTATACTAGGTCCTAGATGTGTTTTATACGGGACCTAGATGTGTTCTATACTAGGTCCTAGATGTGTTCTATACTAGGTCCTAGATGTGTTCTATACTAGGTCCTAGATGTATTATATACGGGTCCTAGATGTGTTCTATACTAGGTCCTAGATGTGTTCTATACGGGTCCTAGATGTGTTCTATACTAGGTCCTAGATGTGTTCTATACTAGGTCCAAGATATGTTCTATACTAGGTTCTAGATGTGTTCTATACTAGGTCCTAGATGTGTTCTATACGGATCCTAGATGTGTTCTGTACTAGGTCTTAGATGTGTTCTATACGGGTCCTAAATGTGTTTTATACGGGTCCTAGGTGCGTTCTATACGGGTCCTAGATGTGTTCTCTACGGGTTATATGTGTGTTCTATACGAGTACTAGATGTGTTCTATACGGGTTATATGTGTGTTCTATAAGGGTTATATGATTGTTCTATACGGGTACTAGATGTGTTCTATACGGGTCCTAGATGTGTTTTATACGGGTCCTAGGTGTGTTCTATACGGGTCCTAGATGTGCTCTATACGGGTTATATGTGTGTTTTATACGGGTCCTAGATGTGTTCTATACGAGTCCTAGATGTGTTCTCTACGGGTTATATGTGTGTTCTTTACGGGTACTAGATGTGTTCTATACGGGTTATATGTGTGTTCTATACGGGTACTAGATGTGTTCTATACGGTTCCTAGAAGTGTTCTCTACGTGTTATATGTGTGTTCTATATGGGTACTAGATGTGTTCTATACGGGTTATATGTGTGTTCTATACGGGTACTAGATGTGTTCTATACGGGTTATATGTGTGTTCTATAAGGGTCCTAGATGTGTTCTATACGGGTTATATGTGTGTTCTATACGTGTCCTAGATGTGTTCTATACGGGTTATATGTGTGTTCTATACGGGTCCTAGATGTCTTCTATAAGTGTCCTAGATGTGTTCTATACGGGTCCTAGATGTGTTCTTTACGGGTCCTAGATGTGTTCTATACGGGTTATATGTGTGTTCTATACGGGTCCTAGATGTGTTTTATACGGGTCCTAGATGAGTTCTATACGGGTTATATGTGTGTTCTATACGGGTCCTAGATGTATTCCATACGGGTTCTAGATGTGTTCTATACGGGTCCTAGATGTGTTCTATACGGGTTATATATGTGTTCTATACGGGTCCTAGATGTGTTTTATACGGGTCCTAGATGTGTTCTATACGGGTCCTAGATGTGTTCTATAAGGGTTATATGTGTGTTCTATACGGGTCCTAGATGTATTCCATACGGGTTCTAGATGTGTTCTATACGGGTCCTAGATGTGTTCTATACGGGTTATATATGTGTTCTATACGGGTCCTAGATGTGTTTTATACGGGTCCTAGATGTGTTCTATACGGGTCCTAGATGTGTTCTATAAGGGTTATATGTGTGTTCTATACGGGTCCTAGATGCGTTCTATACGGGTTAAATGTGTGTTCTATACGGGTCCTTGATGTGTTCTATACGGGTTATATGTGTGTTTTATATTGGTCCTAGATGTGTTCTATACGGGTCCTAGATGTGTTCTATACGGGTTAAATGTGTGTTTTATACGGTTCCTAGATGTGTTCTATACGGGTCCTAAATGTGTTCTATAGGGGTTATATGTGTGTTTTATACGGGTCCTAGATGTGTTCTCTACGGGTTATATGTGTGTTCTATACGGTTACTAGATGTGTTGTATACGGGTTATATGTGTGTTCTATACGAGTACTAGATGTGTTCTATACGGGTTATATGTTTGTTCTATACGGGTACTAGATGTGTTCTAAACGGGTCCTAGATGTGTTTTATACGGGTCCTAGGTGTGTTCTATACGGGTCCTAGATGTGTTCTATACGGGTTATATGTGTGTTTTATACGGGTCCTAGATGTGTTTTATACGAGTCCTAGATGTGTTCTCTACGGGTTATATGTGTGTTCTTTACGGGTACTAGATGTGTTCTATACGGGTTATATGTGTGTTCTATACGGGTCCTAGATGTGTTCTATACGGGTTATATGTGTGATCTATACGGGTCCTAGATGTCTTCTATAAGGGCCCTAGATGTGTTCCATACGGGTCCTAGATGTGTTCTTTACGGGTCCTAGATGTGTTCTATACGGGTTATATGTGTGTTCTATACGGGTCCTAGATACGTTCTATAGGGGTTATATGTGTGTTCTATACGGGTCCTAGATGTGTTTTATACGGGTCCTAGATGAGTTCTATACGGGTTATATGTGTGTTCTATACGGGTCCTAGATGTATTCTATACGGGTTCTAGATGTGTTCTATACGGGTTATATGTGTGTTCTATACGGGTCCTAGATGTGTTTTATACGGGTCCTAGATGTGTTCTATACGGGTCCTAGATGTGTTCTATACGGGTTATATGTGTGTTCTATACGGGTCCTAGATGCGTTCTATACGGGTTATATGTGTGTTTTATACGGTTCCTAGATGTGTTCTATACGGGTCCTAGATGTGTTCTATACGGGTTATATGTGTGTTTTATACGGGTCCTAGATGTGTTCTATACGGGTTATATGTGTGTTCTATACGGGTACTAGATGTGTTCTATATGGGTTATATGTGTGTTCTATACGGGTCCTAGATGTGTTCTATACGGGTTATATGTGTATTTTATACGGGTCCTAGATGTTACTTCTTTATTTAGACACTTTTTTTAAAAGTTGGTGCAAGTTAAAATCTCTAGAAAAATGTATTGCCATTTAAGTTAATTTAGTGTAGACTATTTTTACAGAATTTGATACTAGGCAATGAAGAATCATGTTGATAGTTTCCCCAGACAGCTAAATCGACCAATGAGGACATCATCAAAGAGGCCAACACAAAAAGAGTGCTCAAAAAAAAAAGATAAAAAATTCATCATTTTCGGGCACATTATGAGATGGGTAAAGTTTAAATTCTACTTAAAGAAAGTAAAGTTGAAAGTAAAGTAAATTAAAGAAAGTAAAGTTGACATTCTAATTAAAGTTGAAATACTTGATTGCAATTGACAAAATACAGAGAAATGATTTATCACGGACGACCAAAGAGAGAAGATACTAGATAGCTTGATGTCATGGATGGAAAATAGACAACAACAGATTTGATAAGATGCACTTGGATAGAAGATTGTGGAAGGACAGGATCGCCTACGCCAACCGGTATGGCACATGATTATGATTTTTGCAAACAATTTTATAATCCATTCTAATGTTTGTAGCGAATCAAAGCACAACGATTTTATATTATTCGATTATAGTTTAGTCTCCTCATCATCATCATGTGCCATACCAGTTGCCGTAGGCGATCATGTCCTTCCACAATCTTCTATCTACAGTACATCGTATCAGTTCTGTTATTGACCGTTTTCCATGCCATGACACCAAGCTATCCAGTATTTTCTCTCTTTGTCGTCCGCGATCTCCCTTTCTTTTTATTTTGCCAGTTGTAACCAAGTATTCCAACTTTCCTCTTCTCATGATGTGCCCGAAAAATGTTGATTGTTTCTTTCTGATGTTTTTAGTAGCTCGCTTTGAGAATTTCTTCATTGGTCTTTTTAGCTGTCCAGGGAACTTTCAACATTCTTCTGAGAAATCCCATCTCTGTGGCCTCTGTCCATGATTCGCTTCCATAGGTCAGAATTGGTTCTATTCAGCACTGATGAACTCTCTTTCTCTCTTCTATTGACATAGATTTGGTTTATTCTTTGAGTAAATAAAAAACCAACTATCGTGAACTCGCTATTTTAATAAGACAAAATAGAGACATTTGTACACATCATGTGCCACATAACGTTATAAACATAAACATACACCAATTTGGGGGCTTTTTTGTGCTAATTGGGAAGACAATTATGTGTGCGTCCACAATTATTAATTATGAATGGATTTAATTATAAAGACAACAGGATCGATCACATGGCAAGATGTGGTTAGTGAAATGAGAACAATTTTTATTTATCGCAGATTCTAAGACATTTTTTCATAAATCGTCTTTCTTTACAATTATTATATTATTTTAACCTTTTATTTTTACTACATATGTATTCCTACTTCAATCTTATTTTATTTCAGTTATGAAAGTTGTAGATTTGTCCAATAATTGCATTGTTGGTGTGAATTATAAGCCAGTGGTGTCCTTCCAATTTTTTTCTCTCTTATTTCTCTTTGGTCAGGGGGGAATGTTACTTCGGTACGTAACGTGTCTAGGTACTGTCAGAATAACACTAAGTACTGTCAGGATAGCAACTAAGTACTGTCAGGATAACAACTAAGTACTGTCAGGGTAACAACTAGGTACTGTCAGGATAACAACAACAAATATCAGAGTTTGAGGAATGGGAACTATTTTAATTCACATCGATAGAAACGTCAGAAACAAACTGTGAACACATCGACAGGAACGTCAGAAACAAACTGTGAACACATCGACAGGAACGTCAGAAACAAACTGTGAACACATCGACAGGAACGTCAGAAACAAATTGTGAACACATCGACAGGAACGTCAGAAACAAACTGTGAACACATCGACAGGAACGTCAGAAACAAACTGTGAACACATCGACAGGAACGTCAGAAACAAACTGTGAACACATCGACAGGAACGTCAGAAACAAATTGTGAACACATCGACAGGAACGTCAGAAACAAACTGTGAACACATCGACAGGAACGTCAGAAACAAATTGTGAACACATCGACAGGAACGTCAGAAACAAATTGTGAACACATCGATAGGAACGTTAGAAACAAATTCTGAACACATCGATAGGAACGTCAGAAACAAATTGTGAACACATCGATAGGAACGTCAGAAACAAATTGTGAACACATCGACAGGAACGTCAGAAACAAATTGTGAACAAATCGACAGGAACGTCAGAAACAAACTGTGATCACACCGACAGGAACGTCAGAAACAAACTGTGAACACATCCAGAGAAATGTCAGAAACAAATTGTGAACACATCCAGAGAAATGTCAGAAACAAATTGTGAACACATCGACAGGAACGTCAGAAACAAACTGTGAACACACCGACAGGAACGTCAGAAACAAACTGTGAACACATCGACAGGAACGTCAGAAACAAACTGTGAACACATCGACAGGAACGTCAGAAACAAATTGAATGTCATGGCTGACATGATGAAATGCATGTAGTAGGCCCAGCCGAGTTCGTGTTGTTTTTTTAATAAAAATTTCCAAATCTCCATTAAAACTTTCCGATTAAATTTTTTTACATTTCCCTGAAATGTGTTTTTTTATTAAATCTAAATTAAATTTATTTGGCATTTTTCTTAATCTCCTGGAAAGAATTTAGTGCTCATGACGAGTGTTTATCTACTCTTGAAATACCCCCCCCCCCCCCCCCCCCGCCAACCTCACCCTAACACCTGCCTTGACTAAGCAAGCTGCTGGAACATTCAGAACGTACGTTAAAACAGCGAACATATTTCACATATTTTGTTGCTAAATGTGTTGAGAAAATGGAAATGAACCTCAAGACTCGAGTGTTCTGTCTTCCATTTATGAAATGATCATTATCAATGTGTACTTGATATACTTGAACCTTTGAGGAAAAGCATCATCAATCTTCCCTCTACACTTTCTTTGATTTAAAACAGTTTTAGAAATTTTGATGTTATAGGAAAATATCAAAATGTGAATTAAACAAATTGAGCTGCCTTTGAAATCTCACTTCATATCTGCTACATTATATAAGTTAAGAAACGTTTTTATTTCCTGACAAGACTTGAAGGTCCAGCGGACTATATCACTGGGAATCGCGAACAATTGGCGGCGGCAACGTGACATCCTGGAAGGGGTGGGTTACTTTAATTTTCAAACTGTCGAGCAGGCTCGTTTTCCGTTCCTATACATTTCGATAAGATAATGAAAGCCTGTCGGAACTTCTGTTCCATCTCATATAAAGCTCCTAAAAATGGTGTTGATAATTTTAACCATATGGTGCATGTTGTATTGTTGTTAGGGATCACTAGTGTGCTGGAGGGGTGGCTGTTGTGATGGAATGGTGACTGTTGTGATGGAGGGGTGACTGTTGTAATGGAATGGTGACTGTTGTGATGGAGGGGTGACTGTTGTGATGGAGGGGTGATTGTTGTGATGGAGGGGTGACTGTTCTAATGGAGGGGTGACTGTTCTAATGGAGGGGTGACTGTTCTAATGGAGGGGTTGCTGTTGTGATGGAGGAGTGACTGATGTGATGGAGGGGTGACTGCTGTGATGGGGGGGGGGGGGTGACTGATGTGATAGAGGGGTCACTATTGCAATGGAGAGGTTATTGTTTTGATGGAGGTGTGATTGTTGTGATGGAGGGGTGACTGTTTTAATGGAGGGGTGACTGTTGTGATGGAGGGGTGACTGGTATAATGGAGGGGTGACTGATGTGTTGGAGGGGTGACTGCTGTGATGGAGGGATGACTGTTGTAATGGAGGGGTGACTGATGTGATGCAGGGGTCACCGTTGTGATGGAGGGGTAACTGTTGTGATGGAAGGGTGACTGATGTGCTGGAGGGGTAACTGTTGTGATGGAGGGGTGACTGTTGTGATGGAGGAGTGACTGTTGTGATGGAGGGGTCACTAATGTAATTGAGGGGTCGCTGTTGTGATGGAAGGGTGACTGATGTGCTGGAGGAGTCACTGTTGTGATGGAGGGGTGACTGTTGTGATGGAGGGGTCACTAATGTAATTGAGGGGTCGCTGTTGTCATGGTGGGGTTACTGTCGTGATGGATGGGCCACTGTTGTGATAAAGGGGGTAACTACTGGGATGGAGGGTCACTGTTGTGATAGAGGGGTCACTTCTGTGATGATGATGTCACGGTTGTGGTGGAGAGGTCGTTGCTATGATCGAATCACAAAAAATATTTTTAAAATCACAACCACTAAAACTCAGTGCTAAAGTTAAACCAAGACATCCGATTTTGCATCAATTGAACGCTTTTAATTTAATATGAAGTCTTTCCCCAATTTTTTTTTTGATTAAAAATTCTTCAATGAAGTATCTGTGATGATCGATGGATTCGTGAACAAATTACGATTCGAAATAAGTGAATTTAGTAATTGTCCCACTTTTATTAGCAAACATCAATCTTCCAAAACTTCCTAATAAACACCAACTCGTAACTCTAAAGAATGTAACAAATGTGAAACCGCCAGGACATAAACTGAACCACAAGAAAAATACGTCTCTTTACTTGGGCTAAACCACAAGAAAAATAAGTCTCTTTACTTGAGCTCAACCACAAGAAAAATAAGTCTCTTTACTTGGGCTAAACCACAAGAAAAATAAGTTTCTTTACTTGGGCTAAACCACAAGAAAAATAAGTCTCTTTACTTGGCTAAACCACAAGAAAAATAAGTCTCTTTACTTGGGCTAAACAACAAAAAATAAGTCTCTTTACTTGGGCTAAACCACAAGAAAAATAAGTCTATTTACTTGGGCTAAACCACAAGAAAAATAAGTCTCTTTACTTGGGCTAAACAACAAAAAAATAAGTTTCTTTGCTTGGGCTAAACCACAAAAAAATAAGTCTCTTTACTTGGGCTAAACCACAAAAAAATAAGTCTCTTTACTTGGGCTAAATCACAATAAAAATAAGTCTCTTTACTTGGGCTAAACCATAAAAAATAAGTCTCTTTACTTGGGCTAAACCACAAAAAAATAAGTTTCTTTACTTGGGCTAAACCACAAGAAAAATAAGTCTCTTTTGTTGGGCTAAACCACAAGAAAAATAAGTCTCTTTACTTGGGATAAACCACAAGAAAATAAGTTTCTTTACTTGGGCTAAACCACAAAAAAATAAGTCTCTTTACTTGGGCTAAACCACAAGAAAAATAAGTCTCTTTACTTGGGCTAAACCACAATAAAATAAGTCTCTTTACATGGGCTAAACCACAAAAAATAAGTCTCTTTACTTGGGCTAAACCACAACAAAAATAAGTCTCTTTACTTGGGCTAAACCACAAAAAAATAAGTCTCTTACTTGGGCTAAACCACAAGAAAAATAAGTTTCTTTACTTGGGCTAAACCACAAGAAAAATAAGTCTCTTTACTTGGGCTAAACCACAAGAAAAATAAGTCTCTTTAGTTGGGTTAAACTACAAAAAATAAGTTCCATTACTTGAGCGATACCACAAAAAATAAGTTTCTTTACTTGGGCTAAACCACAAGAAAAATAAGTCTCTTTACTTGGGCTAAACCACAAAAAAATAAGTTTCTTTACTTGGGCTAAACCACAAAAAATAAGTTCCATTACTTCAGCGATACCACAAAAAAAAAGTTTCTTTACTTGGGCTAAACCACAAGAAAAATAAGTCTCTTTACTTGGGCTAAACAACAAAAAAAAAAGTCTCTTTAGTTGGGCTAAACTACAAAAAATAAGTCTCTTTAGTTGGGCTAAACCACAAGAAAAATAAGTCTCTTTTGTTGGGCTAAACCACAAGAAAAATAAATCTCTTTAGTTGGGCTAAACCGCAAGAAAAATAAGTCTCTTTAGTTGGGTTAAACCACAAAAAATAAGTCTCTTTACTTGGGCTAAACCACAAGAAAAATAAGTCTCTTTACTTGGGCTAAACCACAAGAAAAATGAGTCTCTTTCCTTGGGCTAAACCACAAGAAAAATAAGTCTCTTTTGTTGGGCTAAACCACAAGAAAAAAAGTCTCTTTGTTGGGTTAAACCACAAAAAATAAGTCTCTTTTCTTGGGCTAAACCACAAGAAAAATAAGTCTCTTTACTTGGGCTAAACCACAAGAAAAATAAGTCTCTTTAGTTGGGTTAAACCACAAAAAATAAGTTTCTTTACTTGGGCTAAACCACAAGAAAAATAAGTCTCTTTACTTGGGCTAAACCACAAAAAATAAGTCTCTTTACTTGGGCTAAACCACAAGAAAAATAAGTCTCTTTACTTGGGCTAAACCACAAGAAAAATAAGTCTCTTTACTTGGGCTAAACGACAAGAAAAATAAGTCTCTTTAGTTGGGTTAAACCACAAAAAATAAGTTTCTTTACTTGGGCTAAACCACAAGAAAAATAAGTCTCTTTACTTGGGCTAAACCACAAGAAAAATGAGTCTATAGTTGGGCTCAACCACAAGAAAAATGAGTCTATAGTCAGGCTAAACTACAAGAAAAATGAGTCTATAGTTGGGCTAAGCCACAAGAAAAATGATTCTATAGTTGGGCAAAACCACAAGAAAAATGAGTCTTTAGTTGGGCTAAACCACAAGAAAAATGAGTCTTTTTAGTTGGGATAAACCACAAGAAAAATAAGTCTCTTTGTTGGGCTAAACCAAAAGAAAATAAGTCTCTTTAGTTGGGCTAAACCACAAGAAAAATAAGTCTCTTTACTTGGGCTAAACCACAAGAAAAATAAGTCTCTTCATTTGGACTAAACCACAAGAAAAATAAGTCTTTTTAGTTGGGATAAACCACAAGAAAAATAAGTCTTTTAGTTGGGATAAACCACAAGAAAAATAAGTCTCTTTACTTAGTCTAAACCACAAGAAAAATAAGTCTCTTTAGTTGGGCTAAACCACAAGAAAAATGAGTCTCTTTAGTTGGATTAAACCACAAGAAAAATAAGTCTTTTTAGTTGGGTTAAACCACAAAAAATAAGTTTCTTTACTTGGGCTAAACCACAAGAAAATAAGTCTCTTTACTTGGGCTAAACCACAAAAAATAAGTCTCTTTACTTGGGCTAAACCACAAGAAAAATAAGTCTCTTTACTTGGGCTAAACCACAAAAAATAAGTCTCTTTACTTGGGCTAAACCACAAGAAAAATAAGTCTCTTTACTTGGGCTAAACCACAAGAAAAATAAGTCTCTTTAGTTGGGTTAAACTACAAAAAATAAGTTCCATTACTTGAGCGATACCACAAAAAATAAGTTTCTTTACTTGGGCTAAACCACAAGAAAATAAGTCTCTTTACTTGGGCTAAACCACAAAAAAATAAGTTTCTTTACTTGGGCTAAACCACAAAAAAATAAGTTCATTACTTCAGCGATACCACAAAAAAAAGTTTCTTTACTTGGGCTAAACCACAAGAAAAATAAGTCTCTTTACTTGGGCTAAACAACAAAAAAAAAAGTCTCTTTAGTTGGGCTAAACTACAAAAAATAAGTCTCTTTAGTTGGGCTAAACCACAAGAAAAATAAGTCTCTTTTGTTGGGCTAAACCACAAGAAAAATAAATCTCTTTAGTTGGGCTAAACCGCAAGAAAAATAAGTCTCTTTAGTTGGGTTAAACCACAAAAAATAAGTCTCTTTACTTGGGCTAAACCACAAGAAAAATAAGTCTCTTTACTTGGGCTAAACCACAAGAAAAATGAGTCTCTTTCCTTGGGCTAAACCACAAGAAAAATAAGTCTCTTTTGTTGGGCTAAACCACAAGAAAAAAAAGTCTCTTTTGTTGGGTTAAACCACAAAAAATAAGTCTCTTTTCTTGGGCTAAACCACAAGAAAAATAAGTCTCTTTACTTGGGCTAAACCACAAGAAAAATAAGTCTCTTTAGTTGGGTTAAACCACAAAAAATAAGTTTCTTTACTTGGGCTAAACCACAAGAAAATAAGTCTCTTTACTTGGGCTAAACCACAAAAAATAAGTCTCTTTACTTGGGCTAAACCACAAGAAAAATAAGTCTCTTTACTTGGCTAAACCACAAGAAAAATAAGTCTCTTTACTTGGGCTAAACGACAAGAAAAATAAGTCTCTTTAGTTGGGTTAAACCACAAAAATAAGTTTCTTTACTTGGGCTAAACCACAAGAAAAATAAGTCTCTTTACTTGGGCTAAACCACAAGAAAAATGAGTCTATAGTTGGGCTCAACCACAAGAGAAATGAGTCTATAGTCAGGCTAAACTACAAGAAAAATGAGTCTATAGTTGAGCTAAGCCACAAGAAAAATGAGTCTATAGTTGGGCAAAACCACAAGAAAAATGAGTCTATAGTTGGGCTAAACCACAAGAAAAATGAGTCTTTTTAGTTGGGATAAACCACAAGAAAAATAAGTCTCTTTTGTTGGGCTAAACCAAAAAAAAATAAGTCTCTTTAGTTGGGCTAAACCACAAGAAAAATAAGTCTCTTTACTTGGGCTAAACCACAAGAAAAATAAGTCTCTTCATTTGGACTAAACCACAAGAAAAATAAGTCTTTTTAGTTGGGATAAACCACAAGAAAAATAAGTCTTTTTAGTTGGGATAAACCACAAGAAAAATAAGTCTCTTTACTTAGTCTAAACCACAAGAAAAATAAGTCTCTTTAGTTGGGCTAAACCACAAGAAAAATGAGTCTCTTTAGTTGGACTAAACCACAAGAAAAATAAGTCTTTTTAGTTGGGTTAAACCACAAAAATAAGTTCTTTACTTGGGCTAAACCACAAGAAAAATAAGTCTCTTTACTTGGGCTAAACCACAAAAATAAGTCTCTTTACTTGGGCTAAACCACAAGAAAAATAAGTCTCTTTACTTGGGCTAAACCACAAAAAAATAAGTCTCTTTACTTGGGCTAAACCACAAGAAAAATAAGTCTCTTTACTTGGGCTAAACCACAAGAAAAATAAGTCTCTTTACTTGGGCTAAACCACAAGATAAATAAGTCTCTTTACTTGGGCTAAACCACAAGAAAAATAAGTCTCTTTCCTTGGGCTAAACCACAAGAAAAATAAGTTCTTTTGTTGGGCTAAACCACAAGAAAAATAAGTCTCTTTTGTTGGGTTAAACCACAAAAAATAAGTCTCTTTACTTGGGCTAAACCACAAGAAAAATCAGTCTTTTTAGTTGGGATAAACCACAAGAACAATAAGTCTCTTTTGTTGGGCTAAACCACAAGAAAAATAAGTCTCTTTACTTGGGCTAAACCACAAGAAAAATAAGTCTATTTAGTTGGGTTAAACCACAAAAAATAAGTTTCTTTACTTGGGTTAAACCACAAGAAAAATAAGTCTCTTTACTTGGGCTAAACCACAAAAAATAAGTCTCTTTACTTGGGCTAAACCACAAGAAAAATAAGTCTCTTACTTGGGCTAAACCACAAGTAAAATAAGTCTTTTACTTGAGCTAATCCACAAGAAAAATAAGTCTCTTTAGTTGGGTTAAAACACAAAAAATAAGTTTCTTTACTTGGGCTAAACCACAAGAAAAATAAGTCTCTTTAGTTGGGTTAAACCACAAAAAATAAGTATCTTTACTTGGGCTAAACCACAAGAAAAATAAGTCTCTTTAGTTGGGCTAAACCACAAGAAAAATAAGTCTTTTTAGTTGGGTTAAACCACAAAAAATAAGTTTCTTTACTTGGGATAAACCACAAGAAAAATGAGTCTCTTTAGTTGGGCTAAACCACAAAAAATAAGTCTCTTTACTTGGGCTAAACCACAAGAAAAATAAGTCTCTTTACTTGGGCTAAACCACAAAAAAATAAGTCTCTTTACTTGGGCTAAACCACAAGAAAAATAAGTCTCTTTACTTGGGCTAAACCACAAGAAAAATAAGTCTCTTTACTTGGGCTAAACCAGAAGAAAAATAAGTCTCTTTACTTGGGCTAAACCACAAGAAAAATAAGTCTCTTTCCTTGGGCTAAACCACAAGAAAAATAAGTTCTTTTGTTGGGCTAAACCACAAGAAAAATAAGTCTCTTTTGTTGGGTTAAACCACAAAAAATAAGTCTCTTTACTTGGGCTAAACCACAAGAAAAATCAGTCTTTTTAGTTGGGATAAACCACAAGAAAATAAGTCTCTTTTGTTGGGCTAAACCACAATAAAAATGAGTCTCTTTACTTGGGCTAAACCACAAGAAAAATAAGTTTCTTTACTTGGGCTAAACCACAAGAAAAATAAGTCTCTTTAGCTGGGTTAAACCACAAAAAATAAGTTTCTTTGCTTGGGCTAAACCACAAGAAAAATAAGTCTCTTTACTTGGGCTAAACCACAAGAAAAATAAATCTCTTTTGTTGGGCTAAACCACAAGAAAAATAAGTCTCTTTTGTTGGGCTAAACCACAAGAAAAATAAGTCTCTTTACTTGGGCTAAACCACAAGAAAAATGAGTCTATAGTTGGGCTAAACCACAAGAAAAATGAGTCTATAGTCGGGCTAAACTACAAGAAAAATGAGTCTATAGTTGGGCTAAGCCACAAGAAAAATGAGTCTATAGTTGGGCTAAGCCACAAGAAAAATGAGTCTATAGTCGGGCTAAGCCACAAGAAAAATGAATCTTTAGTTGGGCTAAACCACAAGAAAATGAGTCTACTGTTGGGCTAAGCCACAAGAAAAATGAGTCTATAGTTGGGCTAAACCACAAGAAAAATGAGTCTCTTTAGTTGGGCTAAACCACAAGAAAAATAAGTATCTTTAGTTGGGCTAAACCACAAGAAAAATAAGTATCTTTAGTTGGGCTAAACCACAAGAAAAATAAGTCTCTTAGTTGGGCTAAACCACAAGAAAAATGAGTCTCTTTAGTTGGGCTAAACCACAAGAAAAATAAGTCTCTTTAGTTGGGCTAAACCACAAGAAAAATGAGTCTCTTTAGTTGGCTAAACCACAAGAAAAATAAGTCTTTTAGTTGGGCTAAACCACAAGAAAAATAAGTTTCTATAGTTGGGCTAAACCGCAAGAAAAATAAGTTTCTATAGTTGGGCTAAACCACAAGAAAAATAAGTTTCTATAGTTGGGCTAAACCACAAGAAAAATAAGTTTCTATAGTTGGGCTAAACCACAAGAAAAATAAGTTTCTATAGTTGGGCTAAACCACAAGAAAAATGAGTCTTTAGATGGGCTAAACCACAAATAAAATGAATCTTTAGATGGGCTAAACCACAAGAAAAATTACTCTTTATTTGCGCTAAACCACAAGAAAAATAAGTCTATAGTTGGGCTAAACACAAGAAAAATGACTCTTTATTTGCGCTAAACCACAAGAAAAATAAGTCTATAGTTGGCTAAACCACAAGAAAAATAAGTCTCTTTAGTTGGGTTAAACCACAAGAAAAATAAGTCTTTAGTTGGGTTAAACCACAAGAAAAATAAGTCTCTTTACTTGGGCTAAACCACAAGAAAAATAAGTCTCTTACTTGGGCTAAACCACAAAAAATAGGTCTCTTTACTTGGGCTAAACCACAAGAAAAATAAGTCTCTTTACTTGGGCTAAACCACAAGAAAAATAAGTCTCTTTACTTGGGCTAAACCACAGAAAAATAAGTCTCTTTAGTTGGGTTAAACCACAAAAAATAAGTTTCTTTACTTGGGCTAAACCACAAGAAAAATAAGTCTCTTTACTTGGGCTAAACCACAAGAAAAATGAGTCTATAGTTGGGCTAAACCACAAGAAAAATGAGTCTATAGTCGGGCTAAACTACAAGAAAAATGAGTCTATAGTTGGGCTAAGCCACAAGAAAAATGAGTCTATAGTTGGGCAAAACCACAAGAAAAATGAGTCTTTAGTTGGGCTAAACCACAAGAAAAATGAGTCTTTTTAGTTGGGATAAACCACAAGAAAAAAGTCTCTTTTGTTGGGCTAAACCACAAGGAAAATAAGTCTCTTTAGTTGGGCTAAACCACAAGAAAAATAAGTCTCTTTACTTGGGCTAAACCACAAGAAAATAAGTCTCTTTATTTGGGCTAAGGGTGTCCGGTTAGCGCAATCGATAGGCGGTTGGCTTACCACGGCAACAGCCGGGGTTCATAATCCTGGCGAGGACACCTGGGTTTTACTAATTCCCTAAAAATTAGTAGGAGCCGCGATAGCTCAGTGGTTAGTGAACTGGACTACTACGGACAAGGGGTAGGGTTCGATCCCAACCGACGGCTCCGGGTTCACCCAGCCTTAAATGGGTACCGGATTTTTTCTGGGAAAGTAAAAGCAGCACGGGCGTAATACCGACCACATTACCCCAAAAATCATGTGCTGAAGGTCTGTAAAATATAGGGTCACTAACACCATATTTCCCTATACGCCACTTGGCGTGACGGGGGGTACTTTACTTTTTTTTTTTTTTGGGCTAAACCACAAGAAAAATAAGTCTTTTTAGTTGGGATAAACCACAAGAAAAATAAGTCTTTTAGTTGGGATAAACCACAAGAAAAATAAGTCTCTTTACTTGGGCTAAACCACAAGAAAAATAAGTCTCTTTAGTTGGGCTAAACCACAAGAAAAATGAGTCTCTTTAGTTGGACTAAACCACAAGAAAAATAAGTGTTTTTAGTTGGGTTAAACCACAAAAAAAAGTTTCTTTACTTGGGCTAAACCACAAGAAAAATAAGTCTCTTTACTTGGGCTAAACCACAAAAAATAAGTCTCTTTACTTGGGCTAAACCACAAGAAAAATAAGTCTCTTTACTTGAGCTAAACCACAAAAAAATAAGTCTCTTTACTTGGGCTAAACCACAAGAAAAATAAGTCTCTTTACTTGGGCTAAACCACAAGAAAAATAAGTCTCTTTACTTGGGCTAAACCACAAGAAAAATAAGTCTCTTTAGTTGGGCTAAACCACAAGAAAAATAAGTCTCTTTCCTTGGGCTAAACCACAAGAAAATAAATTCTTTTGTTGGGCTAAACCACAAGAAAAATAAGTCTCTTTTGTTGGGTTAAACCACAAAAAATAAGTCTCTTTACTTGGGCTAAACCACAAGAAAAATCAGTCTTTTTAGTTGGGATAAACCACAAGAACAATAAGTCTCTTTTGTTTGGCTAAACCACAAGAAAAATAAGTCTCTTTACTTGGGCTAAACCACAAGAAAAATAAGTCTATTTAGTTGGGTTAAACCACAAAAAATAAGTTTCTTTACTTGGGTTAAACCACAAGAAAAATAAGTCTCTTTACTTGGGCTAAACCACAAAAAATAAGTCTCTTTACTTGGGCTAAACCACAAGAAAAATAAGTCTCTTTACTTGGGCTAAACCACAAGTAAAATAAGTCTTTTTACTTGAGCTAAACCACAAGAAAAATAAGTCTCTTTAGTTGGGTTAAAACACAAAAAATAAGTTTCTTTACTTGGGCTAAACCACAAGAAAAATAAGTCTCTTTAGTTGGGTTAAACCACAAAAAATAAGTCTCTTTAGTTGGGCTAAACCACAAAAAATAAGTCTCTTTACTTGGGCTAAACCACAAGAAAAATAAGTCTCTTTACTTGGGCTAAACCACAAAAAAATAAGTCTCTTTACTTGGGCTAAACCACAAGAAAAATAAGTCTCTTTACTTGGGCTAAACCACAAGAAAAATAAGTCTCTTTACTTGGGCTAAACCACAAGAAAAATAAGTCTCTTTACTTGGGCTAAACCACAAGAAAAATAAGTCTCTTTCCTTGGGCTAAACCACAAGAAAAATAAGTTCTTTTGTTGGGCTAAACCACAAGAAAAATAAGTCTCTTTGTTTTGTTAAACCACAAAAAATAAGTCTCTTTACTTGGGCTAAACCACACGAAAAATCAGTCTTTTAGTTGGGATAAACCACAAGAAAAATAAGTCTCTTTTGTTGGGCTAAACCACAAGAAAAATAAGTCTCTTTACTTGGGCTAAACCACAAGAAAAATAAGTCTCTTTTGTTGGGCTAAACCACAAGAAAAATAAGTCTCTTTACTTGGGCTAAACCACAAGAAAAATGTGTCTATAGTTGTGCAAAACCACAAGAAAAATGAGTCTATAGTCGGGCTAAACTACAAGAAAAATGAGTCTATAGTTGGGCTAAGCCACAAGAAAAATGAGTCTATAGTTGGGCTAAGCCACAAGAAAATGAGTCTATAGTCGGGCTAAGCCACAAGAAAAATGAATCTTTAGTTGGGCTAAACCACAAGAAAAATGTGTCTTTAGTTGGGCTAAACTACAAGAAAAATAAGTCTCTTTTGTTGGGCTAAACCACAAGAAAAATAAGTCTCTTTAGTTGGGCTAAACCACAAGAAAAATAAGTCTCTTTACTTGGGCTAAACCACAAGAAAAATAAGTCTCTTTAGTTGGGCTAAACCACAAGAAAAATGAGTCTACTGTTGGGCTAAGCCACAAGAAAATGAGTCTATAGTTGGGCTAAACCACAAGAAAAATGAGTCTCTTTAGTTGGGCTAAACCACAAGAAAAATAAGTATCTTTAGTTGGGCTAAACCACAAGAAAAATAATTCTCTTTAGTTGGGCTAAACCACAAGAAAAATAAGTCTCTTTAGTTGGGCTAAACCACAAGAAAAATGAGTCTCTTTAGTTGGGCTAAACCACAAGAAAAATAAGTCTCTTTAGTTGGGCTAAACCACAAGAAAAATGAGTCTCTTTAGTTGGGCTAAACCACAAGAAAAATAAGTCTCTTTAGTTGGGCTAAACCACAAGAAAAATAAGTTTCTATAGTTGGGCTAAACCGCAAGAAAAATAAGTTTCTATAGTTGGGCTAAACCACAAGAAAAATAAGTTTCTATAGTTGGGCTAAACCACAAGAAAAATAAGTTTCTATAGTTGGGCTAAACCACAAGAAAAATAAGTTTCTATAGTTGGGCTAAACCACAAGAAAAATGAGTCTTTAGATGGGCTAAACCACAAATAAAATGAATCTTTAGATGGGCTAAACCACAAGAAAAATTACTCTTTATTGCGCTAAACCACAAGAAAAATAAGTCTATAGTTGGGCTAAACCACAAGAAAAATAAGTCTCTTTAGTTGGGTTAAACCACAAGAAAAATAAGTGTTTAGTTGGGTTAAACCACAAGAAAAATAATTCTTTTTAGTTGGGCTAAACCACAAGAAAAATAAGTCTTTAGTTGGGTTAAACCATAAGAAAAATAAATCTCTTTAGTTGGGCTCAACCACAAGAAAAATAAGTCTTTAGTTGGGCTAAACTACAAGAAAAATGAGTCTTTTTAGTCGGGATATACTACAAGAAACGCCCGTGCGCTGCCGGGGCCCGAAAGGGAAGTAAAGAATAGCGGCGCTGTACCCTACCAGGTATGTTCGTAAGAGGCGAGAAAGGAGGGTTAGGCATGGGACTGGCTATCCCATACTGTAAAAAAATAAGCCGAAAAAACTTCACAAACATGAACAAGTCAAAGAAAGATAAAGTAAATCCGTCAACCAGGAAAGAGAAGGGCTCTCTGTCTAAGAGACGTATGACGCAATCCGGAGAAAGCCATAAGGAGTCCGGGTTGCCGACTCACCCTTTGTCTACCAGGAAATCATCCAGAATTGGCACCTGGAATGTTCGTACCCTTAACGAACAGGGAAAAGCGGCACAAGTGGCAGCAGAAATGAACAACTACAAGATAGATATTCTGGGAATGTGTGAAACAAGATGGCTGGGAGCGGAGAGAATAAAATTGAATACAGAGGAGATGATTTTATCATCAGGACACCAGGAACCAGGAGCACAACATAGCGAAGGGGTAGCTATAATGCTATCAAAGAATGCACAGAAGACACTAATAGAATGGGAGGCAGTGGGACCAAGACTGGTGAGAGCAACATTTAGAACAACCAAAAACAAAATAAAATTACACATTATACAATGCTATGCACCAACCAACGATAAAGATGACTCAGTTAAAGATGATTTTTATAAACAGCTACAATGCCAGATGGATGCAAGACGAGCCAAGGATATTATAATCTTGATGGGAGACCTAAATGCTAAGGTAGGATCAGACAACAGAGGCTTTGAAGAGATTATGGGAAAACATGGACTTGGAGATATAAACGAGAATGGAGAGATATTTGTGAATTTCTGCGCCCTTAATCAAATGAGCCTAGGAGGAACAATATTCCAACATAAAAGAATACACAAAGCTACATGGGTGTCACCAGATCATAGAACGGAAAATCAAATTGATCACATATGTATTAATAATAAGTTTAAGTCATCCTTACAGGATGTAAAAGTATATAGAGGGGCAGATATAGCTTCTGATCATCATCTGCTGTTAGCCAAACTTAAAATTAAATTAAAAAGGTATACTACAACGAATAAGGGCAGAACGTATTTCAATGTAGGGTTTCTTAAAGAACAAGGAATTAAAGATAAATTCGCAGTCACAATATCAAACAAATACCAAGTCCTCCAACAACTAGAAAATACAATAAATATAGAAGATCATTGGAAACAGGTAAAAAATATATGGAAAGAGACATGCGAAGAAACACTGGGGAAAAGAGAACGCCAGAATAAGGCATGGATGACAGCAGAGACCCTGGATAAAATTAAAGAAAGAAAGAACAAGAAAGCAGACATAAATAAAAGCAAAACAAGAAGTAATAAAGCCAAGACACAGGAAGCTTACACAGAGGTGAACAAAGAAGTGAGAAGATGCATTAAAAGGGATAAGAGGAAATATATAGATGAATTAGCTAAAGAGGCAGAAGAAGCAGCAAATAAAGGGAATATGAAAGAACTGTACAACAGCACAAAGAAATTAGGTGGAAAATACAAACAGATCAACGCCTTTATCAAAGATAAGAAAGGAAATCTGCTTAGTAATATAAAGGAACAAATGGAGAGATGGAAGGAGCACTTTGAAGAACTTTTGAACAGACCTGGCTCAAATAATCCTCCAGATATACTACCAGAAGAAGAATTACACGTTAACTGCGGAAAACCAAGCAAAGAAGAAATAATGAAAGCCATCAAACTGTTAAAAGATGGTAAAGCCACAGGACCAGATGAAATTCCTTCGGAAGCCATCAAAGCAGATATTATCACCTCTACCAATATGTTACATAATCTATTGGATAAAATTTGGGAGAGGGAAGAAATACCTAAAGACTGGAGAGAAGGTTATATGATCAAACTACCAAAGAAAGGAAGTTTACAGGAGTGCACAAATTATAGGGGAATTATGCTACTATCAGTGCCAGGAAAAATATTAGGCAGAATCATTCTGGAGAGACTAAAAGAGGCTATAGAGAAACACTTGAGAGATGAACAAGCTGGTTTTAGGAAGAACAGATCATGTGCTGATCAAATAACTACTCTACGTATAATAGTTGAACAAAGTTTAGAACTAAAATCCCCACTTTATATTGGATTCATAGATTACGAAAAGGCATTTGATAGTTTAGACAGAAGAATGCTTTGGAAGTTGCTGAGTCATTATGGAATCCCCATAAAGTTTATTAACCTGATAAAAACAATGTATGAAGGAACAAAATGTAGTGTGGTGCATGAAGGACAGCTTACAGAAACATTTGAAATAAGAACAGGAGTAAGGCAAGGATGCCTTCTGTCTCCATTTCTCTTTCTACTGGCCATAGATTGGATTATGAAAATAACTCAAAACAACAGAAATGGGATCCAGTGGTCACTGACCAAACAACTTGATGATTTAGACTTTGCCGATGACATAGCTCTCCTATCACACAGCCACCAACAGATGCAAGATAAAATGAGTATATTAGATGAGAGATCACAACAGCTAGGACTAAAGATTAATAGAGATAAGACCAACATTATGAGAATTAATGCAGTTGGCAATAACCAAATAAAACTAGGAGAAATACCTCTACTAGACGTACAATCTTATATATATATCTGGGCAGTAATATAGATAAAGAGGGAGGAACAGAAAACGATACCAAAATAAGGATATCAAAAGCAAGAGGAGCTTTCATTGCACTGGGAAACATATGGAAATCCAAAGAAATTAGGCTAAATACAAAAATACAAATTTTCAACTCCAATGTTAAGTCGGTTCTATTATATGGCTGTGAAACATGGAGAATAACAAAATTGACAATCACGAAGGTACAGACTTTCATTAATGGATGCTTGCGCAGAATAAAGGGATGGAAATGGCAGGACAAAGTCACAAACGTGGAATTATGGAAATGTACCGGTCAAATACCAATGGATAGAGAAATACAGCGAAGACGATGGCGATGGATAGGACACACACTACGGAAACCAACTGAGAGTATTACACAACAGGCCCTTTTTTGGAATCCCCAGGGGAAAAGACAAAGAGGAAGACCAAGGAATTCTTGGAGAAGACAGATTGAAGCAGAGATGAAGATGATGGGGAAGACATGGAATGATCTTAAAAGAATTGCAAAAAACAGAACGACTTGGAAAGTGTTTGTTGAAGACCTATGCTCCATTGGGAGCTAAAAGGTAGAAGATACTACAAGAAAATAAGTCCTTTTATGGGCTAAACTACAAGAAAAATAAATCTCTTTTGTTGGGCTAAACCACAAGAAAAATAAGTCTCTTTTGTTGGGCTAACCACAAGAAAATAAGTCTCTTTACTTGGGCTAAACCACAAGAAAAATGAGTCTATAGTTGGGCTAAACCAAAGAAAAATGAGTCTATAGTCGGGCTAAACTACAAGAAAAATGAGTCTATAGTTGGGCTAAGCCACAAGAAAAATGAGTCTATAGTTGGGCTAAGCCACAAGAAAAATGAGTCTATAGTCGGGCTAAGCCACAAGAAAAATGAATCTTTAGTTGGGCTAAACCACAAGAAAAATAAGTCTCTTTACTTGGGCTAAACCACAAAAAAATAAGTTTCTTTACTTGGGCTAAACCACAAAAAAATAAGTTCCATTACTTCAGCGATACCACAAAAAAAAGTTTCTTTACTTGGGCTAAACCACAAGAAAAATAAGTCTCTTTACTTGGGCTAAACAACAAAAAAATAAGTCTCTTTAGTTGGGCTAAACTACAAAAAATAAGTCTCTTTAGTTGGCTAAACCACAAGAAAAATAAGTCTCTTTTGTTGGGCTAACCACAAGAAAAATAAATCTCTTTAGTTGGGCTAAACCGCAAGAAAAATAAGTCTCTTTAGTTGGGTTAAACCACAAAAAATAAGTCTCTTTACTTGGGCTAAACCACAAGAAAAATAAGTCTCTTTACTTGGGCTAAACCACAAGAAAAATGAGTCTCTTTCCTTGGGCTAAACCACAAGAAAAATAAGTCTCTTTTGTTGGGCTAAACCACAAGAAAAAAAGTCTCTTTGTTGGGTTAAACCACAAAAAATAAGTCTCTTTTCTTGGGCTAAACACAAGAAAAATAAGTCTCTTTACTTGGGCTAAACCACAAGAAAAATAAGTCTCTTTAGTTGGGTTAAACCACAAAAAATAAGTTTCTTTACTTGGGCTAAACCACAAGAAAAATAAGTCTCTTTACTTGGGCTAAACCACAAAAATAAGTCTCTTTACTTGGGCTAAACCACAAGAAAAATAAGTCTCTTTACTTGGGCTAAACCACAAGAAAAATAAGTCTCTTTACTTGGGCTAAACCACAAGAAAAATAAGTCTCTTTAGTTGGGTTAAACCACAAAAATAAGTTTCTTTACTTGGGCTAAACCACAAGAAAAATAAGTCTCTTTACTTGGGCTAAACCACAAGAAAAATGAGTCTATAGTTGGGCTCAACCACAAGAAAAATGAGTCTATAGTCAGGCTAAACTACAAGAAAATGAGTCTATAGTTGGGCTAAGCCACAAGAAAAATGAGTCTATAGTTGGGCAAAACCACAAGAAAAATGAGTCTTTAGTTGGGCTAAACCACAAGAAAAATGAGTCTTTTTAGTTGGGATAAACCACAAGAAAAATAAGTCTCTTTAGTTGGGCTAAACCACAAGAAAAATAAGTCTCTTTACTTGGGCTAAACCACAAGAAAAATAGTCTCTTCATTTGGACTAAACCACAAGAAAATAAGTCTTTTTAGTTGGGATAAACCACAAGAAAAATAAGTCTTTTTAGTTGGGATAAACCACAAGAAAAATAAGTCTCTTTACTTAGTCTAAACCACAAGAAAAATAAGTCTCTTTAGTTGGGCTAAACCACAAGAAAATGAGTCTCTTTAGTTGGACTAAACCACAAGAAAAATAAGTCTTTTTAGTTGGGTTAAACCACAAAAAAAAGTTTCTTTACTTGGGCTAAACCACAAGAAAAATAAGTCTCTTTACTTGGGCTAAACCACAAAAAATAAGTCTCTTTACTTGGGCTAAACCACAAGAAAAATAAGTCTCTTTACTTGGGCTAAACCACAAAAAAATAAGTCTCTTTACTTGGGCTAAACCACAAGAAAAATAAGTCTCTTTACTTGGGCTAAACCACAAGAAAAATAAGTCTCTTTACTTGGGCTAAACCACAAGATAAATAAGTCTCTTTACTTGGGCTAAACCACAAGAAAAATAAGTCTCTTTCCTTGGGCTAAACCACAAGAAAAATAAGTTCTTTTGTTGGGCTAAACCACAAGAAAAATAAGTCTCTTTTGTTGGGTTAAACCACAAAAAATAAGTCTCTTTACTTGGGCTAAACCACAAAAAAATCAGTCTTTTTAGTTGGGATAAACCACAAGAACAATAAGTCTCTTTTGTTGGGCTAAACCACAAGAAAAATAAGTCTCTTTACTTGGGCTAAACCACAAGAAAAATAAGTCTATTTAGTTGGGTTAAACCACAAAAAATAAGTTTCTTTACTTGGGTTAAACCACAAGAAAAATAAGTCTCTTTACTTGGGCTAAACACAAAAAATAAGTCTCTTTACTTGGGCTAAACCACAAGAAAAATAAGTCTCTTTACTTGGGCTAAACCACAAGTAAAATAAGTCTTTTTACTTGAGCTAAACCACAAGAAAAATAAGTCTCTTTAGTTGGGTTAAAACACAAAAAATAAGTATCTTTACTTGGGCTAAACCACAAGAAAATAAGTCTCTTTAGTTGGGCTAAACCACAAGAAAAATAAGTCTTTTAGTTGGGTTAAACCACAAAAAATAAGTTTCTTTACTTGGGATAAACCACAAGAAAAATGAGTCTCTTTAGTTGGGCTAAACCACAAAAAATAAGTCTCTTTACTTGGGCTAAACCACAAGAAAAATAAGTCTCTTTACTTGGGCTAAACCACAAAAAAATAAGTCTCTTTACTTGGGCTAAACCACAAGAAAAATAAGTCTCTTTACTTGGGCTAAACCACAAGAAAAATAAGTCTCTTTACTTGGGCTAAACCACAAGAAAAATAAGTCTCTTTACTTGGGCTAAACCACAAGAAAAATAAGTCTCTTTCCTTGGGCTAAACCACAAGAAAAATAAGTTCTTTTGTTGGGCTAAACCACAAGAAAAATAAGTCTCTTTTGTTGGTTAAACCACAAAAAAATAAGTCTCTTTACTTGGGCTAAACCACAAGAAAATCAGTCTTTTTAGTTGGGATAAACCACAAGAAAAATAAGTCTCTTTTGTTGGGCTAAACCACAAGAAAAATGAGTCTCTTACTTGGGCTAAACCACAAGAAAAATAAGTTTCTTTACTTGGGCTAAACCACAAGAAAAATAAGTCTCTTTAGCTGGGTTAAACCACAAAAAATAAGTTCTTTGCTTGGGCTAAACCACAAGAAAAATAAGTCTCTTTACTTGGGCTAAACCACAAGAAAAATAAATCTCTTTGTTGGGCTAAACCACAAGAAAATAAGTCTCTTTGTTGGGCTAAACCACAAGAAAAATAAGTCTCTTTACTTGGGCTAAACCACAAGAAAAATGAGTCTATAGTTGGGCTAAACCACAAGAAAAATGAGTCTAAGTCGGGCTAAACCACAAGAAAAATGAGTCTATAGTTGGGCTAAGCCACAAGAAAAATGAGTCTATAGTTGGGCTAAGCCACAAGAAAAATGAGTCTATAGTCGGGCTAAGCCACAAGAAAAATGAATCTTTAGTTGGGCTAAACCACAAGAAAAATGAGTCTACTGTTGGGCTAAGCCACAAGAAAAATGAGTCTATAGTTGGGCTAAACCACAAGAAAAATGAGTCTCTTTAGTTGGGCTAAACCACAAGAAAAATAAGTATCTTTAGTTGGGCTAAACCACAAGAAAAATAAGTATCTTTAGTTGGGCTAAACCACAAGAAAAATAAGTCTCTTTAGTTGTGGCTAAACCACAAGAAAAATGAGTCTCTTTAGTTGGGCTAAACCACAAGAAAAATAAGTCTCTTTAGTTGGGCTAAACCACAAGAAAAATGAGTCTCTTTAGTTGGGCTAAACCACAAGAAAAATAAGTCTTTTTAGTTGGGCTAAACCACAAGAAAATAAGTTTCTATAGTTGGGCTAAACCGCAAGAAAAATAAGTTTCTATATTGGGCTAAACCACAAGAAAAATAAGTTTCTATAGTTGGGCTAAACCACAAGAAAAATAAGTTTCTATAGTTGGGCTAAACCACAAGAAAAATAAGTTCTATAGTTGGGCTAAACCACAAGAAAAATGAGTCTTTAGATGGGCTAAACCACAAATAAAATGAATCTTTAGATGGGCTAAACCACAAGAAAAATTACTCTTTATTTGCGCTAAACCACAAGAAAAATAAGTCTATAGTTGGGCTAAACCACAAGAAAAATGACTCTTTATTTGCGCTAAACCACAAGAAAAATAAGTCTATAGTTGGGCTAAACCACAAGAAAATAATCTCTTTAGTTGGGTTAAACCACAAGAAAAATAAGTCTTTAGTTGGGTTAAACCACAAGAAAAATAAGTCTCTTTATTTGGGCTAAACCACAAGAAAAATAAGTCTCTTTACTTGGGCTAAACCACAAAAAATAGGTCTCTTTACTTGGGCTAAACCACAAGAAAAATAAGTCTCTTTACTTGGGCTAAACCACAAGAAAAATAAGTCTCTTTACTTGGGCTAAACCACAAGAAAAATAAGTCTCTTTAGTTGGGTTTAAACCACAAAAATAAGTTTCTTACTTGGGCTAAACCACAAGAAAAATAAGTCTCTTTACTTGGGCTAAACCACAAGAAAAATGAGTCTATAGTTGGGCTAAACCACAAGAAAAATGAGTCTATAGTCGGGCTAAACTACAAGAAAAATGAGTCTATAGTTGTGGCTAAGCCACAAGAAAAATGAGTCTATAGTTGGGCAAACCACAAGAAAAATGAGTCTTTAGTTGGGCTAAACCACAAGAAAAATGAGTCTTTTTAGTTGGGATAAACCACAAGAAAATAAGTCTCTTTTGTTGGGCTAAACCACAAGGAAAATAAGTCTCTTTAGTTGGGCTAACCACAAGAAAAATAAGTCTCTTTACTTGGGCTAAACCACAAGAAAAATAAGTCTCTTATTTGGGCTAAGGGGTCGGTTAGCGCAATCGATAGGCGGTTGGCTTACCACGGCAACAGCCGGGGTTCGTAATCCATGCGAGGACACCTGGTTTTACTAATTCCCTAAAAATTAGTAGGAGCCGCGATAGCTCAGTGGTTAGTGAACTGGACTACTACGGACAAGGGGTAGGGTTCGATCCCAACCGACGGCTCCGGGTTCACCCAGCCTTAAATGGGTACCGGATTTTTTCTAGGAAAGTAAAGCAGCACGGGCGTAATACCGACCACATTACCCCAAAAATCATGTGCTGAAGGTCTGTAAAATATAGGGTCACTAACACCATATTTCCCTATACGCCACTTGGCGTGACGGGGGGTACTTTACTTTTTTTTTTTTTTTGGGCTAAACCACAAGAAAAATAAGTCTTTTTAGTTGGGATAAACCACAAGAAAAATAAGTCTTTTTAGTTGGGATAAACCACAAGAAAAATAAGTCTCTTTACTTGGGCTAAACCACAAGAAAAATAAGTCTCTTTAGTTGGGCTAAACCACAAGAAAATGAGTCTCTTTAGTTGGACTAAACCACAAGAAAAATAAGTGTTTTTAGTTGGGTTAAACCACAAAAAATAAGTTTCTTTACTTGGGCTAAACCACAAGAAAAATAAGTCTCTTTACTTGGGCTAAACCACAAAAAATAAGTCTCTTTACTTGGGCTAAACCACAAGAAAATAAGTCTCTTTACTTGAGCTAAACCACAAAAAAATAAGTCTCTTTACTTGGGCTAAACCACAAGAAAAATAAGTCTCTTTACTTGGGCTAAACCACAAGAAAAATAAGTCTCTTTACTTGGGCTAAACCACAAGAAAAATAAGTCTCTTTACTTGGGCTAAACCACAAGAAAAATAAGTCTCTTTCCTTGGCTAAACCACAAGAAAAATAAATTCTTTTGTTGGGCTAAACCACAAGAAAAATAAGTCTCTTTTGTTGGGTTAAACCACAAAAAATAAGTCTCTTTACTTGGGCTAAACCACAAGAAAAATCAGTCTTTTTAGTTGGGATAAACCACAAGAACAATAAGTCTCTTTTGTTTGGCTAAACCACAAGAAAAATAAGTCTCTTTACTTGGGCTAAACCACAAGAAAAATAAGTCTATTTAGTTGGGTTAAACCACAAAAATAAGTTTCTTTACTTGGGTTAAACCACAAGAAAAATAAGTCTCTTTACTTGGGCTAAACCACAAAAAATAAGTCTCTTTACTTGGGCTAAACCACAAGAAAAATAAGTCTCTTTACTTGGGCTAAACCACAAGTAAAATAAGTCTTTTTACTTGAGCTAAACCACAAGAAAAATAAGTCTCTTTAGTTGGGTTAAAACACAAAAAATAAGTTTCTTTACTTGGGCTAAACCACAAGAAAAATAAGTCTCTTTAGTTGGGTTAAACCACAAAAAATAAGTCTCTTTAGTTGGGCTAAACCACAAAAAATAAGTCTCTTTACTTGGGCTAAACCACAAGAAAAATAAGTCTCTTACTTGGGCTAAACCACAAAAAAATAAGTCTCTTTACTTGGGCTAAACCACAAGAAAAATAAGTCTCTTTACTTGGGCTAAACCACAAGAAAAATAAGTCTCTTTACTTGGGCTAAACCACAAGAAAAATAAGTCTCTTTACTTGGGCTAAACCACAAGAAAAATAAGTCTCTTTCCTTGGGCTAAACCACAAGAAAAATAAGTTCTTTTGTTGGGCTAAACCACAAGAAAAATAAGTCTCTTTTGTTGGGTTAAACCACAAAAATAAGTCTCTTTACTTGGGCTAAACCACACGAAAAATCAGTCTTTTTAGTTGGGATAAACCACAAGAAAAATAAGTCTCTTTTGTTGGGCTAAACCACAAGAAAAATAAGTCTCTTTACTTGGGCTAAACCACAAGAAAAATAAGTCTCTTTTGTTGGGCTAAACCACAAGAAAAATAAGTCTCTTTACTTGGGCTAAACCACAAGAAAAATGTGTCTATAGTTGTGCAAAACCACAAGAAAAATGAGTCTATAGTCGGGCTAAACTACAAGAAAAATGAGTCTATAGTTGGGCTAAGCCACAAGAAAAATGAGTCTATAGTTGGGCTAAGCCACAAGAAAAATGAGTCTATAGTCGGGCTAAGCCACAAGAAAAATGAATCTTTAGTTGGGCTAAACCACAAGAAAAATGTGTCTTTAGTTGGGCTAAACTACAAGAAAAATAAGTCTCTTTTGTTGGGCTAAACCACAAGAAAAATAAGTCTCTTTAGTTGGGCTAAACCACAAGAAAAATAAGTCTCTTTACTTGGGCTAAACCACAAGAAAAATAAGTCTCTTTAGTTGGGCTAAACCACAAGAAAAATGAGTCTACTGTTGGGCTAAGCCACAAGAAAAATGAGTCTATAGTTGGGCTAAACCACAAGAAAAATGAGTCTCTTTAGTTGGGCTAAACCACAAGAAAATAAGTATCTTTAGTTGGGCTAAACCACAAGAAAAATAATTCTCTTTAGTTGGGCTAAACCACAAGAAAAATAAGTCTCTTTAGTTGGGCTAAACCACAAGAAAAATGAGTCTCTTTAGTTGGGCTAAACCACAAGAAAAATAAGTCTCTTTAGTTGGGCTAAACACAAGAAAAATGAGTCTCTTTAGTTGGGCTAAACCACAAGAAAAATAAGTCTCTTTAGTTGGGCTAAACCACAAGAAAAATAAGTTTCTATAGTTGGGCTAAACCGCAAGAAAAATAAGTTTCTATAGTTGGGCTAAACCACAAGAAAAATAAGTTTCTATAGTTGGGCTAAACCACAAGAAAAATAAGTTTCTATAGTTGGGCTAAACCACAAGAAAAATAAGTTTCTATAGTTGGGCTAAACCACAAGAAAAATGAGTCTTTAGATGGGCTAAACCACAAATAAAATGATCTTTAGATGGGCTAAACCACAAGAAAAATTACTCTTTATTTGCGCTAAACCACAAGAAAAATAAGTCTATAGTTGGGCTAAACCACAAGAAAAATGACTCTTTATTTGCGCTAAACCACAAGAAAAATAAGTCTATAGTTGGGCTAAACCACAAGAAAAATAAGTCTCTTTAGTTGGGTTAAACCACAAGAAAAATAAGTGTTTAGTTGGGTTAAACCACAAGAAAAATAATTCTTTTTAGTTGGGCTAAACCACAAGAAAAATAAGTCTTTAGTTGGGTTAAACCATAAGAAAAATAAATCTCTTTAGTTGGGCTCAACCACAAGAAAAATAAGTCTCTTTACTTGGGCTAAACCACAAGAAAAATAAGTCTCTTTATTTGGGCTAAGGGTGTCCGGTTAGCGCAATCGATAGGCGGTTGGCTTACCACGGCAACAGCCGGGGTTCGTAATCCATGCGAGGACACCTGGGTTTTACTAATTCCCTAAAAATTAGTAGGAGCCGCGATAGCTCAGTGGTTAGTGAACTGGACTACTACGGACAAGGGGTAGGGTTCGATCCCAACCGACGGCTCCGGGTTCACCCAGCCTTAAATGGGTACCGGATTTTTTCTAGGAAAGTAAAAGCAGCACGGGCGTAATACCGACCACATTACCCCAAAAATCATGTGCTGAAGGTCTGTAAAATATAGGGTCACTAACACCATATTTCCCTATACGCCACTTGGCGTGACGGGGGGTACTTTACTTTTTTTTTTTTTTTGGGCTAAACCACAAGAAAAATAAGTCTTTTTAGTTGGGATAAACCACAAGAAAAATAAGTCTTTTTAGTTGGGATAAACCACAAGAAAATAAGTCTCTTTACTTGGGCTAAACCACAGAAAAATAAGTCTCTTTAGTTGGGCTAAACCACAAGAAAATGAGTCTCTTTAGTTGGACTAAACCACAAGAAAAATAAGTGTTTTTAGTTGGGTTAAACCACAAAAAATAAGTTTCTTTACTTGGGCTAAACCACAAGAAAAATAAGTCTCTTTACTTGGGCTAAACCACAAAAAATAAGTCTCTTTACTTGGGCTAAACCACAAGAAAAATAAGTCTCTTTACTTGAGCTAAACCACAAAAAAATAAGTCTCTTTACTTGGGCTAAACCACAAGAAAAATAAGTCTCTTTACTTGGGCTAAACCACAAGAAAAATAAGTCTCTTTACTTGGGCTAAACCACAAGAAAATAAGTCTCTTTACTTGGGCTAAACCACAAGAAAAATAAGTCTCTTTCCTTGGGCTAAACCACAAGAAAAATAAATTCTTTTGTTGGGCTAAACCACAAGAAAAATAAGTCTCTTTTGTTGGGTTAAACCACAAAAAATAAGTCTCTTTACTTGGGCTAAACCACAAGAAAAATCAGTCTTTTTAGTTGGGATAAACCACAAGAACAATAAGTCTCTTTTGTTTGGCTAAACCACAAGAAAATAAGTCTCTTTACTTGGGCTAAACCACAAGAAAAATAAGTCTATTTAGTGGGTTAAACCACAAAAAATAAGTTTCTTTACTTGGGTTAAACCACAAGAAAAATAAGTCTCTTTACTTGGGCTAAACCACAAAAAATAAGTCTCTTTACTTGGGCTAAACCACAAGAAAATAAGTCTCTTTACTTGGGCTAAACCACAAGTAAAATAAGTCTTTTTACTTGAGCTAAACCACAAGAAAAATAAGTCTCTTTAGTTGGGTTAAAACACAAAAAATAAGTTTCTTTACTTGGGCTAAACCACAAGAAAAATAAGTCTCTTTAGTTGGGTTAAACCACAAAAAATAAGTCTCTTTAGTTGGGCTAAACCACAAAAAATAAGTCTCTTTACTTGGGCTAAACCACAAGAAAAATAAGTCTCTTTACTTGGGCTAAACCACAAAAAAATAAGTCTCTTTACTTGGGCTAAACACAAGAAAAATAAGTCTCTTTACTTGGGCTAAACCACAAGAAAATAAGTCTCTTTACTTGGGCTAAACCACAAGAAAAATAAGTCTCTTTACTTGGGCTAAACCACAAGAAAAATAAGTCTCTTTCCTTGGGCTAAACCACAAGAAAAATAAGTTCTTTTGTTGGGCTAAACCACAAGAAAAATAAGTCTCTTTTGTTGGGTTAAACCACAAAAAATAAGTCTCTTTACTTGGGCTAAACCACACGAAAAATCAGTCTTTTTAGTTGGGATAAACCACAAGAAAAATAAGTCTCTTTTGTTGGGCTAAACCACAAGAAAAAAGTCTCTTTACTTGGGCTAAACCACAAGAAAAATAAGTCTCTTTTGTTGGGCTAAACCACAAGAAAAATAAGTCTCTTTACTTGGGCTAAACCACAAGAAAATGTGTCTATAGTTGTGCAAAACCACAAGAAAAATGAGTCTATAGTCGGGCTAAACTACAAGAAAATGAGTCTATAGTTGGGCTAAGCCACAAGAAAATGAGTCTATAGTTGGGCTAAGCCACAAGAAAAATGAGTCTATAGTCGGGCTAAGCCACAAGAAAAATGAATCTTTAGTTGGGCTAAACCACAAGAAAAATGTGTCTTTAGTTGGGCTAAACTACAAGAAAAATAAGTCTCTTTTGTTGGGCTAAACCACAAGAAAAATAAGTCTCTTTAGTTGGGCTAAACCACAAGAAAAATAAGTCTCTTTACTTGGGCTAAACCACAAGAAAAATAAGTCTCTTTAGTTGGGCTAAACCACAAGAAAATGAGTCTACTGTTGGGCTAAGCCACAAGAAAAATGAGTCTATAGTTGGGCTAAACCACAAGAAAAATGAGTCTCTTTAGTTGGGCTAAACCACAAGAAAATAAGTATCTTTAGTTGGGCTAAACCACAAGAAAAATAATTCTCTTTAGTTGGGCTAAACCACAAGAAAAATAAGTCTCTTTAGTTGGGCTAAACCACAAGAAAAATGAGTCTCTTTAGTTGGGCTAAACCACAAGAAAAATAAGTCTCTTAGTTGGGCTAAACCACAAGAAAAATGAGTCTCTTTAGTTGGGCTAAACCACAAGAAAAATAAGTCTCTTTAGTTGGGCTAAACCACAAGAAAAATAAGTTTCTATAGTTGGGCTAAACCGCAAGAAAAATAAGTTTCTATAGTTGGGCTAAACCACAAGAAAAATAAGTTTCTATAGTTGGGCTAAACCACAAGAAAAATAAGTTTCTATAGTTGGGCTAAAACCACAAGAAAAATAAGTTTCTATAGTTGGGCTAAACCACAAGAAAAATGAGTCTTTAGATGGGCTAAACCACAAATAAAATGAATCTTTAGATGGGCTAAACCACAAGAAAAATTACTCTTTATTTGCGCTAAACCACAAGAAAAATAAGTCTATAGTTGGGCTAAACCACAAGAAAAAGACTCTTTATTTGCGCTAAACCACAAGAAAAATAAGTCTATAGTTGGGCTAAACCACAAGAAAAATAAGTCTCTTTAGTTGGGTTAAACCACAAGAAAAATAAGTGTTTAGTTGGGTTAAACCACAAGAAAAATAATTCTTTTTAGTTGGGCTAAACCACAAGAAAAATAAGTCTTTAGTTGGGTTAAACCATAAGAAAAATAAATCTCTTTAGTTGGGCTCAACCACAAGAAAAATAAGTCTTTAGTTGGGCTAAACTACAAGAAAAATGAGTCTTTTTAGTCGGGATATACTACAAGAAACGCCCGTGCGCTGCCGGGGCCCGAAAGGGAAGTAAAGAATAGCGGCGCTGTACCCTACCAGGTATGTTCGTAAGAGGCGAGAAAGGAGGGTTAGGCATGGGACTGGCTATCCCATACTGTAAAAAAATAAGCCGAAAAAACTTCACAAACATGAACAAGTCAAAGAAAGATAAAGTAAATCCGTCAACCAGGAAAGAGAAGGGCTCTCTGTCTAAGAGACGTATGACGCAATCCGGAGAAAGCCATAAGGAGTCCGGGTTGCCGACTCACCCTTTGTCTACCAGGAAATCATCCAGAATTGGCACCTGGAATGTTCGTACCCTTAACGAACAGGGAAAAGCGGCACAAGTGGCAGCAGAAATGAACAACTACAAGATAGATATTCTGGGAATGTGTGAAACAAGATGGCTGGGAGCGGAGAGAATAAAATTGAATACAGGGAGATGATTTTATCATCAGGACACCAGGAACCAGGAGCACAACATAGCGAAGGGGTAGCTATAATGCTATCAAAGAATGCACAGAAGACACTAATAGAATGGGAGGCAGTGGGACCAAGACTGGTGAGAGCAACATTTAGAACAACCAAAAACAAAATAAAATTACACATTATACAATGCTATGCACCAACCAACGATAAAGATGACTCAGTTAAAGATGATTTTTATAAACAGCTACAATGCCAGATGGATGCAAGACGAGCCAAGGATATTATAATCTTGATGGGAGACCTAAATGCTAAGGTAGGATCAGACAACAGAGGCTTTGAAGAGATTATGGGAAAACATGGACTTGGAGATATAAACGAGAATGGAGAGATATTTGTGAATTTCTGCGCCCTTAATCAAATGAGCCTAGGAGGAACAATATTCCAACATAAAAGAATACACAAAGCTACATGGGTGTCACCAGATCATAGAACGGAAAATCAAATTGATCACATATGTATTAATAATAAGTTTAAGTCATCCTTACAGGATGTAAAAGTATATAGAGGGGCAGATATAGCTTCTGATCATCATCTTCTGTTAGCCAAACTTAAAATTAAATTAAAAAGGTATACTACAACGAATAAGGGCAGAACGTATTTCAATGTAGGGTTTCTTAAAGAACAAGGAATTAAAGATAAATTCGCAGTCACAATATCAAACAAATACCAAGTCCTCCAACAACTAGAAAATACAATAAATATAGAAGATCATTGGAAACAGGTAAAAAATATATGGAAAGAGACATGCGAAGAAACACTGGGGAAAAGAGAACGCCAGAATAAGGCATGGATGACAGCAGAGACCCTGGATAAAATTAAAGAAAGAAAGAACAAGAAAGCAGACATAAATAAAAGCAAAACAAGAAGTAATAAAGCCAAGACACAGGAAGCTTACACAGAGGTGAACAAAGAAGTGAGAAGATGCATTAAAAGGGATAAGAGGAAATATATAGATGAATTAGCTAAAGAGGCAGAAGAAGCAGCAAATAAAGGGAATATGAAAGAACTGTACAACAGCACAAAGAAATTAGGTGGAAAATACAAACAGATCAACGCCTTTATCAAAGATAAGAAAGGAAATCTGCTTAGTAATATAAAGGAACAAATGGAGAGATGGAAGGAGCACTTTGAAGAACTTTTGAACAGACCTGGCTCAAATAATCCTCCAGATATACTACCAGCAGAGAAGAATTACACGTTAACTGCGGAAAACCAAGCAAAGAAGAAATAATGAAAGCCATCAAACTGTTAAAAGGTAAAGCCACAGGACCAGATGAAATTCCTTCGGAAGCCATCAAAGCAGATATTATCACCTCTACCAAGATGTTACATAATCTATTGGATAAAATTTGGGAGAGGGAAGAAATACCTAAAGACTGGAGAGAAGGTTATATGATCAAACTACCAAAGAAAGGAAGTTTACAGGAGTGCACAAATTATAGGGGAATTATGCTACTATCAGTGCCAGGAAAAATATTAGGCAGAATCATTCTGGAGAGACTAAAAGAGGCTATAGAGAAACACTTGAGAGATGAACAAGCAGGTTTTAGGAAGAACAGATCATGTGCTGATCAAATAACTACTCTACGTATAATAGTTGAACAAAGTTTAGAACTAAAATCCCCACTTTATATTGGATTCATAGATTACGAAAAGGCATTTGATAGTTTAGACAGAAGAATGCTTTGGAAGTTGCTGAGTCATTATGGAATCCCCATAAAGTTTATTAACCTGATAAAAACAATGTATGAAGGAACAAAATGTAGTGTGGTGCATGAAGGACAGCTTACAGAAGCATTTGAAATAAGAACAGGAGTAAGGCAAGGATGCCTTCTGTCTCCATTTCTCTTTCTACTGGCCATAGATTGGATTATGAAAATAACTCAAAACAACAGAAATGGGATCCAGTGGTCACTGACCAAACAACTTGATGATTTAGACTTTGCTGATGACATAGCTCTCCTATCACACAGCCACCAACAGATGCAAGATAAAATGAGTATATTAGATGAGAGATCACAACAGCTAGGACTAAAGATTAATAGAGATAAGACCAACATTATGAGAATTAATGCAGTTGGCAATAACCAAATAAAACTAGGAGAAATACCTCTACTAGACGTACAATCTTATATATCTGGGCAGTAATATAGATAAAGAGGGAGGAACAGAAAACGATACCAAAATAAGGATATCAAAAGCAAGAGGAGCTTTCATTGCACTGGGAAACATATGGAAATCCAAAGAAATTAGGCTAAATACAAAAATACAAATTTTCAACTCCAATGTTAAGTCGGTTCTATTATATGGCTGTGAAACATGGAGAATAACAAAATTGACAATCACGAAGGTACAGACTTTCATTAATGGATGCTTGCGCAGAATAAAGGGATGGAAATGGCAGGACAAAGTCACAAACGTGGAATTATGGAAATGTACCGGTCAAATACCAGTGGATAAAGAAATACAGCGAAGACGATGGCGATGGATAGGACACACACTACGGAAACCAACTGAGAGTATTACACAACAGGCCCTTTTTTGGAATCCCCAGGGGAAAAGACAAAGAGGAAGACCAAGGAATTCTTGGAGAAGACAGATTGAAGCAGAGATGAAGATGATGGGGAAGACATGGAATGATCTTAAAAGAATTGCAAAAAACAGAACGACTTGGAAAGTGTTTGTTGAAGACCTATGCTCCATGGGAGCTAAAAGGTAGAAGATACTACAAGAAAAATAAGTCCTTTTATGGGCTAAACTACAAGAAAAATAAATCTCTTTTGTTGGGCTAAACCACAAGAAAAATAAGTCTCTTTTGTTGGGCTAAACCACAAGAAAATAAGTCTCTTTACTTGGGCTAAACCACAAGAAAAATGAGTCTATAGTTGGGCTAAACCACAAGAAAAATGAGTCTATAGTCGGGCTAAACTACAAGAAAAATGAGTCTATAGTTGGGCTAAGCCACAAGAAAAATGAGTCTATAGTTGGGCTAAGCCACAAGAAAATGAGTCTATAGTCGGGCTAAGCCACAAGAAAAATGAATCTTTAGTTGGGCTAAACCACAAGAAAAATGAGTCTTTAGTTGGGCTAAACCACAAGAAAAATAAGTCTCTTTTGTTGGGCTAAACCACAAGAAAAATAAGTCTCTTTAGTTGGGCTAAACCACAAGAAAAATAAGTCTCTTTACTTGGGCTAAACCACAAGAAAAATAAGTCTCTTTAGTTGGGCTAAACCACAAGAAAAATGAGTCTACTGTTGGGCTAAGCCACAAGAAAAATGAGTCTATAGTTGGGCTAAACCACAAGAAAAATGAGTCTCTTTAGTTGGGCTAAACCACAAGAAAAATAAGTATCTTTAGTTGGGCTAAACCTCAAGAAAAATAATTCTCTTTAGTTGGGCTAAACCACAAGAAAAATAAGTCTCTTTAGTTGGGCTAAACCACAAGAAAAATGAGTCTCTTTAGTTGGGCTAAACCACAAGAAAAATAAGTCTCTTTAGTTGGGCTAAACCACAAGAAAAATGAGTCTCTTTAGTTGGGCTAAACCACAAGAAAAATAAGTCTCTTTAGTTGGGCTAAACCACAAGAAAAATAAGTTTCTATAGTTTGGGCTAAACCACAAGAAAATAAGTCTCTTTAGTTGGGCTAAACCACAAGAAAAATGAGTCTCTTTAGTTGGGCTAAACCACAAGAAAAATAAGTCTCTTTAGTTGGGCTAAACCACAAGAAAAATAAGTTTTCTATAGTTGGGCTAAACCGCAAGAAAAATAAGTTTCTATAGTTGGGCTAAACCACAAGAAAAATAAGTTTCTATAGTTGGGCTAAACCACAGAAAAATAAGTTTCTATAGTTGGGCTAAACCAAGAAAAATAAGTTTCTATAGTTGGGCTAAACCACAAGAAAAATGAGTCTTTAGATGGGCTAAACCACAAATAAAATGAATCTTTAGATGGGCTAAACCACAAGAAAAATTACTCTTTATTTGCGCTAAACCACAAGAAAAATAAGTCTATAGTTGGGCTAAACCACAAGAAAAATGACTCTTTATTTGCGCTAAACCACAAGAAAAATAAGTCTATAGTTGGGCTAACCACAAGAAAAATGAGTCTCTTTAGTTGGGTTAAACCACAAGAAAATAAGTCTTTAGTTGGGTTAAACCACAAGAAAATAATTCTCTTTAGTTGGGCTAAACCACAAGAAAAATAAGTCTTTAGTTGGGTTAAACCATAAGAAAAATAAATCTCTTTAGTTGGGCTAAACCACAAGAAAAATAAGTCTTTAGTTGGGCTAAACTACAAGAAAAATGAGTCTTTTTAGTCGGGATATACTACAAGAAAAATAAGTCCTTTTATGGCTAAACTACAAGAAAAAAGTCTTTTTAGTTGGATAACTACAAGAAAAATGGGTCTTTTTAGTTGGGCTAAACCAAAAGAAAAATAATTGTCCAATTCTAGTGCTTAGTTCTTCACACGAAATCAAACAATTGATGAGAACTTTGAACGTGGGGCCATGATGAGTGAGTGCTGGCTATGCCATAGAAACAGATCATCCTGACTTAACGAGTGAGAGTCGATATGGAAAGTGAAACCCTTTACGAGAAAGAATCCCCCTGAGTCGGAGCTCCGTCATGGACGGGGCAAGTAGCGCAGACTGCAGTAAACCCACGATAGAACGCCCTAATTAACGCCCATTCAAATGTAATTCGAAGGAGAAGTGCGACAAAGAAAGAGATTGAGATGAAAGAGCTGACATCATCCTCGCCAGGCAGTGAAATGGATGTCTCATTTGCATGGAATACCGTGACATGTTCGACTGCCATCATTTACCATCGCGTCGGAGATTCTTATTTCCGCACTAAAGGGAGATGATAACAGCGTCCAGTATCCAGGTCAACTCAATGGTTGCAGTTATCTTCCGTTCTAAATATATTGGTTCAAGTCCCGTCAATGAGATAATGCTAGTTCTGTTAATGAGGTAATGCTAGTTCTGTTAATGAGTAATGCTAGTCTGTTAATGAGGTAATGCTAGTTCTGTTAATGAGACAATGCTAGTTCTGTTAATGAGATAATGCTAGTTCTGTTAATGAGATAATGCTAGTTCTGTCAGTGAGGTAATGCTAGTTCTGTTAATGAGATAATGCTAGTTCTGTTAATGAGATAATGCTAGTTCTGTTAATGAGATAATGCTAGTTATGTCAGTGAGATAATGCTAGTTCTGTCAATGACACAATGCTAGTTCTGTTAATGAGATAATGCTAGTTCTGTTAATGAGATAATGCTAGTTCTGTTAATGAGATAATGCTAGTTCTGTTAATGAGATAACGCTAGTTCTGTTAATGAGATAATGCTAGTTCTGTTAATGAGCTAATGTTAGTTCTGTTAATGAGATAACGCTAGTTCTGTTAATGAGATAATGCTAGTTCTGTTAATGAGATAATGTTAGTTCTGTTAATGAGATAATGCTAGTTCTGTTAATGAGATAATGCTACTTCTGTCAATGAGATAATGCTACTTATGTCAATGAGATAATGCTACTTCTGTCAATGTAATAATGCTACTTCTGTCAATTTGATAATGCTACTTATGTCAATGAGATAACAAGGAATAATGCTAGAAGAGAGCTATTTATGAGACATCTTTAATCCAGATGTGTGCTACTAGTGTCAGATATGGAACTTAGATTCAAGAACTATTCGAAAAATAACCATCACAGAATGAAGTGTACCAGACGTATGGCAGGAAACAGCCTGAGAGAAAAGATCTGAAAATAGTTGCGAAAAAAGACTTGGAGCGGAACCAGCTATTGAATACATATAACCGACAACAAATCAGTGGTTCGGGCATGTGATAAGACAAAAACGAAATCTAGTATAACGAGTTACCAACAACGATAAGTTCGAGTGGCCGACCAAGAAACAAGAAAAAAATGTGGATAAGCGGAATACGAAAACACTCGGAGGTATAACAACAGAATAGGCCAATAGAAGAGCAAGAAACGTGAACCATATCTCCCTCGAAGTCGTAAGGCAAGAAAGAAAGAAAGAAAGAAAGAAAGAAACCGACATTACTATCTGCAATACCGCCTACTGCACACCAAGTCAGTATGTGTTGCTTGCGCCACCTTTATAACCTTTAGCGAAATCTTGCGGGACTACATTTTGCGTGAAATTCATTTCTCTCTCTCTCTTTTTTTCACACTATCAGTAGTGCACGTGGGGTACCCCTCGCCATAGATGCAGATAATCTCCAACTGCATAGCTTTCTTAATCCCGCCATTTAAATTCGAAAAAACGGAATTTTTATTTATGATTTCTCTCAGCGGCAACCACCCCTGGTCTCAGCAGCGAGGCCCAGATGGAAACGTCAATTATTCATCGACGGAAAAAATATGAGTACCTCCGAAGTCGGAGTTATCTGCCTGTGCGGCGAGGGACCCCTGTGCACACGGCTGCCAGGGAACATTGGATTAACATGCACAATTCAGTCCAAGTCACTAGGTACTTCGTCTGAGGTAAAAGCTGGCGAACGAAAAAAAAAATTCGAAAAGGAAATAAAAATGATCAGTGATCAGATGTATTTAAAATTTGCACAAAAATGGAGACATGCACAACAAATTGAAATATCCAACGAATCTACTCGCAATATTTATTGTTATAACATAAACAACACATTTCCAGTAAAGCAGTGGAGCATATTGGCAAAACAAAACAAAAAAAAAAAAGAAAAACGAAAAAAAAACTATTGAAAGAATATTTTTCGGGGCCATCATGAGGGGTGGAAGCTGGAATTCTTGGTTACACCTGGCAAAATACAGGGACAGAGAGATCGCGGACGACAAAAATGATTATATAATGTATAGATATATAGATAGAAAGATATATAGATAGCTTCGTGTCATAGCATGGAAAACATCATCATCATCAAGTACCGGGCCTGCTGGCGTAGGTGATCATGTCTCTCCACAACTTTCTATCTCGACAGTTATTTTTCGTTTCTGTTGTTGACCATCTGCCAAGCCATTCTCTTAAGCTGTATGGTATTTTTCTCTTTGCTTCCCTCTATCTCTTCGTCCCTCAATTTTCCAGTTGTTACAATATATTCCAATTGTTCTCTTCTTATTACATGGCCACAAAATGATGATTGTTTCTTCCTATTATTGGAAATTAGCTCTCTTTTTGCTTTGAACTCTTTCAGAACGTTTTCAATACTCTTCTTAGCTGTCGATGGTATTCTCAACATTCTTCTGTAAAACCACATTTCTACAGACTCCAGTGATGTCCTTGTCTGTTGTCCTACTGCCCATGCTTCACATCCATATGTTAAGAAAGACTCTACATAACATTTAAGAAATCTTGTCCTTGTTTCTATTGTCAAAAATGGATTGCATAACGTCTTCCTCATTTTTGGAAAGCTGCTTTTGTCTGAGCCATTCTGCATCTCACCTCTTTTGTACATCTTCCGTCTGAGGTTAACAAAAGTTCCCAAATAGTTAAATTCATTTACCTTTTTAATATGATGGAAAACAGTCAACAACAAAACTGATGCGATGTACTGTCGAAAGAAGATTGTAAAAGGTCAAGATCGCCTACGCCAACCAGCATGACACAGGATGATGATTGAAATAGTCCAGAAACGACTTTCAGACGTAAATTAATGGAAATCGTGGCCTTCTTGTGTGTAGTATAATTAGTCATGTCATTACTTCTCATTCCGTACGTTCGTAGTAACGGAGCACGAAAATAGACTGGTCATCGGGTCAGCTAGGTTCCCAAGCAAATTATTAATAGCAAGGAAACAGTACAAAAATAGACTGGTCATCGGGTCAGCTAGGTTCCCAAACAAATTATTAATAGCAAGGAAACAGTACAAATAGACTGGTCATCGGGTCAGCTAGGTTCCCAACAAATTATTGATAGCAAGGAAACGGCCCAAAAATAGACTTTTGGAAATTGCCGATTTAATCCAATTACCTACCGTTTGCAAGTTAACATTTCCAACTTTTAGATAAATATAGAATCCCATAATCGACAATGAAAACGGTTATAGAAAATGAAAATATAAGTAACAACACAAACTTCCGCTCCACTACACAACGGACTTCGTGAAAACGGAATATTAGTCCATGGTCTGGTGACTTCGCGAGGGAATCGATAATTGTCCTGGTAAGAACTTAAATGTTAATAATGTGACAAGACATTAATAGATATGACCTTTGACGTCTTCACAGACGGTTGGTAGCAAGCATGATTTGTCTGTAATTTGGTAATATTTTAGTGTCTTATGCTGGATGCTGTTTTACTGATCGGCTTCTCTGGTGGCTGAATCTAGCAATATTAGATAGACAGATCCGATCGCAGAATGAACCAGATGCATCTGTGGTGCCTGGCCTCATCTCATTTCTGTTTCGCCTCATTTCTTCTGATTTTGACATCAATGTTTCCTCGAATGGGGCTGTCCCTTTCCTTAATTGTGTTCTCTATGTGATACAGCTTTTGATATTCTCATGTTAGCTAAAGAAAGACAACATCACGACCAATCACAACGTCCGGTCAAGATCACAAATAGTGAAATAAATACTGGCTATTATATAATAGTGATTACATCGTCTATAAAAGTCTCATCATCTTAATGGTCTATATCGAAAATATTTCTGATTCTAAAGTTCTCATCTGATGCGCTCAAAAGGTTAACACCGTTAGCTATTTCAGGCATCTCTTTATACACTGTGACGTATTTAATATCCTAATTTTGTTTCTATTAAAAAATTATATCTAGTTTTGTTTTACACTTGCTTTTCTATATCTATGTCTTGACTTCCTTACTCTATGCTATTTTTTAGCTATGTTTTGATTTACTCTGTGTTGTTCTATATCTATGTATGGACTTACTCTATGCTATTCTATATCTATGTCTGGACTTACTCTATACTATTCATTATCTATGTATTGACTTACTCTATGCTACTCGTAATCTATTTACTTTTGTTCTGTGAAGCACAGCGACATCTAATTCTAACTTGAAACGCTTCTGAAACTTGAAACATTACTGAAACTTGAAACACTTCTGAAACTTGAAATACTTCTGAAACTTGAAACACTTCTGAAACTTGAAACACTACTGAAACTTGAAACACTTCTGAAACTTGAAACACTACTGAAGCTTGAACACTTCTGAAACTTGAAACACTACTGAAGCTTGAAACACTTCTAAAACTTGAAACACTTCTAAAATTGAAACACTACTGAAGCTTGAAACACTTCTAAAACTTGAAACACTACTGAAGCTTGAAACACTTCTAAAACTTGAAACACTTCTAAACTTGAAACACTTCTAAAACTTGAAACACCACTGAAGCTTGAAACACTTCTAAAACTTGAAACACTACTGAAGCTTGAAACATTTCTAAAACTTGAAAAACTACTGAAACTTGAAACGCTTCTGAAACTTGAAACGCTTCTGAAACTTGAAACACTTCTGAAACTTGAAACATTTATGAATTAAACTATGTCTTTCCTGACTGATTTCAGTCTAGATCTTCCTTCTATAACTTTATGAAAAACAAACTCATTATTTGGAAGCCCTTAACTATTCTATAAACACTCACGTCTGCATTAAGGCAGTTTCGACAGCAGCCGGAATAAGTTCGGCTACTTTATATTCCTCTGTCTATCTATGTCTATCTATGTCTTTATCTATCTTGTACTCTATCTTGGTTTTGTTATCTATCTAATTCTGCTAATTCATGTGGTTACCCCTGTGTGTCCCCTGTTTCATTTGCATAATTTATTGGCCGAATCACTGGCTGTTAAAATATCAGACAATCATAAAAGACAAGGTTAACTTGGGATGACTTTTGTGTGAAATTTGCACAACCAAACTCCATCTTGACATTTTGGTTAACCTCTCAGTTTAAAAATAATGGCCTAGCATATCCTCTAAGAGTGATATCGCTCTCTCTCTCTCTCTTTCTCTCTCTCTCTCTCTCTCTCTTTCTTCTCTTCTCTCTCTCTCTCTCTCTCTCTCTCTCTCATAACTATAAACTGTCCCTTCTCCAGCTCTAAGTTTGTTAATCAACTTAATTTCTGGATATGTGACATACACATTTTGGAGCAAAAGTCAAGTCCAGTATAAATATATGGATACCCTTTCAGTTCCCCGTGGAGCATAGGTCTTCAACAAACACTTTCCAAGTCGTTCTGTTTCTTGCCATTCTTTTAAGATCATTCCATATCTTCCCCATCATCTTCATCTCTGCTTCTACCTGTTTTCTCCAAGAATTCTTTGGTCTTCCTCTTTGTCTTTTCCCTGGGATTTCAAAAAGGGCATGCTGTGCAATACTCTCAGTTGGCTTCCGCAGTGTGTGACTTACCCAGTGCCGTCTTCGCTGTATCTCTTTATCCAATGGTATTTATTTGACTGGTACATTTAAAAAAAAAATGTTAGTGTTTTTGTCCTGCCATTTCCATCCTTTTTTATTCTGCGTAAGCATCCATTAATGAATTCTGTATCTTCATGATTGTCAATTTTGTTGTTCTCATGTTTCAAATCCATATAATTGGACTGACTTAACATAAGAGATGAACATTTCTATTGTTGTATTTAACCTAATTTCTAAGAAATTAGTTGAAATATATACCTTCACAATAATAGTTAAACTTTTCCATTCTCAGAATTGCTAATGTTCTCTATTTATGTTACTGCTCATTCTACTTTGCTATGGTAGTGACTAATATATCCAACCCAATCTATAGTCTCATTCTATGTTTTTGTCCATTCATAGTCAATACATTATTACACGTGTGCTACGATCTGACAAACAGATTCTCTAGTTTCGTTCGTAAACAGAATTCTCTCAAAGAAGCCATGTAAACATCGTAATCTCAGTACTGGTCTTCCCACTTTCCGTCCCTAGGTTCCTCATACAATAACTGTTTTCCATTTCTTCTTGCATGACCCTGGAGCCTCGGTGGCTGAGTGGTTAGCGTGCTCGCCTCGGTGGCTGAGTGGTTAGCGTGCTGGATTCCTAACCAGAAGGGTCTGAGTTCGATCTCCAGCAGGGGCGGATTTTTTTTCGGACAGACAAGGTTCTAGGGTTTCACCCAGCCTCTAAAAATGAGTACAGAGATTTTCTGGGAAATAAATGCGGCCTGGGGATACCGACCACATCACCCAACAATGTGGTGTCGTGGTCATAGAAGAATATAAACCCTAAAACCATGATCCCCATAAGCTCAACAAGGCGTAGAGGGAACCTTTACTTTACTTTTTACAGCCCCAGTCACATTAGTCTCCGACTTCAAAGTGTTGCTGTGAAGGATGGGCTTTGGCTCCTTACAAGACATTAGAGGCGGTTACCTTGACCTGCCATTTGATGATCATAAACTTGCGAAGGTAGCGCACATGAAAGTTGTTTAACCTTAGCTCATGCCACGTATAGGTAGTCCAAGTTCTGACCCGTATAGTAGTGTGCTCAGCGTGCAGCTTTGATAAAAGTAAAACTCTGTCCTGAGCGTTAGTTTGTTTGTGCTGCTCAATAATGTAATTATAATACTGTAGGTACGACAAGGGAGCCGCTCAGTGGTTAGTGAACTGGACTACAAAGGACAAGAGATAGGGTTCGATCCCAACCGACGGCTCCGGTTCACCCAGCCTTTAATAGGTACTGGATTTTTTTCTGGGAGAGTAAAGCGGCACGGACGTAATACCGACCATATTACCCCAAAACAGTGCCTGGTCGAAGGTCTGTAAAATGTATGGTCACTAACACCATATTCCCTATACGCCACTTGGCGTGACGGGGGTACTTTACCTTTTATTGTTTTAGGTACAAGAAAACATTATTAAACCAGATTAAAAGAAATAGATACAACAATTGATAAATGTAACCTTGGATAACTATTACAAAGAGCAGACCGTTTTGAAAACCTGGCCTCCTTGCTGCACACTTATAAGGAGGACCAATATAAGGCTGACATTACTTATGAATATATAAAAAACAAAAGCCGCAAGTACATGATATAGCAATAATTGGCTAGTAAATGACATAGCAACAAAAAACAGGTGTTTAAGGGCAGTATTTTTTTTCAATAGTAACATAATGATGCAAAACACGGAGAATCGCATAATATCCTATGAATGTATAAAAAGGAAATTCAGAATTCCATGTACTCACAACAAAAATAAAACATGTCTCACATAGTGTGGACATGGAATTGACAGCAAACAGAGAAAGTTGTTTTACACAGTGTGGACATAGAATTGACAGCACACAGAGAAAGTTGTTTCACACAGAGCGGACATAGAATTGACAGCAAACAGGGAAACTTGTTTCACATAGTGCGGACATTAATTTACAGCAAATGACAGTAAACAGAGAAAGTTATTTCACAATTTGCAGACATGAATTTTTAGCAAACAGAGAAAGTTATTTTACACAGTGCTGACATAGAAATGAGAGCTAATAGTGAAAGTTGTCTCACACAGTGCGGACATTTGAGAGCTAACAGAGAACGTAATCTCTTACACATTGTGGACACAGCATGGACAGCAAGCAAATAAATCCAAACAAGGAACGGTAGACAGGGGGATGTAGAATGTCGTAATGTGCGACCAAAGATCGATGATCGTCTCACAAATCGTTAGTCAGCGCCTCGTGGAATAATCGTCGGTGATGAAAACATTATGACGTCATAGAAGTGTGGCTTGCATTTTTTACATTAAAATCTGATCCTGGGGATTTCCTAACAGATCGACAGAGATACGTCATACGGAGGTAATGTTCCCAGTCGTAGTAGCACTTAGTAGGAATAGAGTAGAATCATAGAATGAGAGACATAGCTTGGGTTGTATATGTTAGTCATTACCCATAATAAAGTAGAAAGTGCAGTAACATAAATAGAGAATAGTAGCCATTTTTAGGGATGGAAATTAGTAACTTTTATTGGAAAAGTATACAATTAAACTGGAATTGACTTTTTCCTTTAAATACCGATGTCACATGTCCAAACATATGATCACTGTTATAAGATGTGACCACTGCTACAAGATGTGTGACCACTGCTACAAGATGTGTGACTACTGCTACAAGATGTGTGACCACTGCTACAAGATGTGTGACCACTGCTACAAGATGTGTGACCACTGCTACAAGATGTGTGACCACTGCTACAAGATGTGTGACCACTGCTACAAGATGTGTGACCACTGCTACAAGATGTGTGACCACTGCTACAAGATGTGTGACCACAGCTACTAGACGTGTAATCACTGCTATAAGATGTGTGACCACTGCTACAAGATGTGTGACCACTGTTATAACATGTGTGACCACTGCTACAAGATGTGTGACCACAGCTCATAGACGTGTAATCACTGCTATAAGATGTGTGACCACTGCAACAAGATGTGTGACCACTGCAACAAGATGTGTGACCACTGTTACAAGATGTGTGACCACTGCTACAAGATGTGTGACCACAGCTAATAGACGCGTAATCACTGCTATAAGATGTGTGACCACTGTTATAAGATGTGTGACCACTGCTACAAGATGTGTGACCACTGTTACAAGATGTGTGACCACTGCTACAAGATGTGTGACCACAGCTAATAGACGCGTAATCACTTCTACAAGATGTGTGACCACTGTTACAAGATGTGTGACCACTACTACAAGATGTGTGACCACAGCTAATAGACGCGTAATCACTGCTATAAGATGTGTTATTACTGCTACAAGATGTGTGACACTGTTACAAGATGTGTGACCACTGCTATAAGATGTGTGACCACAGCTACAAGATGTGTGACTACAGCTAATAGACGTGTAATCACTGCTATAAGATATGTGACCACTGCTACAAGATGTGTGACTACAGCTAATAGACGTGTAATCACTGCTATAAGATGTGTGACCATAGCTACAAGACGTGTAATCACTACTGTAAGATGTGTGACCACAACTACTAGACGTGTAATCACTGCTGTAAGATGTGTGACCACATCTGCTAGACGTGTAATCACTACTATAAGATGTGTGACCACAACTACAAGAAGTGTAATCACTGCTATAAGATATGTGACCACAGCTGCTAGACGTGTAATCACTGCTGTAAGACGTGTGACCACAGCTGCTAGATATATAATCACTGCTGCAAGATGTGTGACCACAGCTACTAGACGTGTAATCACTGCTATAAGATGTGTGACCACAACTACTAGACGTGTAACCACTGCTATAAGATGTGTGACCACAACTACTAGACGTGTAATCACTGCAACAAGACGCGTAATCACTGCTACATGACATGTGACTACAGCTACTTGACGTGTGACCACTGCTACAGAACATTGGACTACAGCTGCTAGACTTGTGAGCACTGCTACATGACATGTGACTACAGCTACTTGACGTGTGACCACTGCTACAGAACATTGGACTACAGCTGCTAGACTTGTGACCACTGCTACATGACATGTGACTACAGCTACTTGACGTGTGACCACTGCTACAGAACATTGGACTACAGCTGCTAGACTTGTGAGCACTGCTACATGACATGTGACTACAGCTACTTGACGTGTGACCACTGCTACAGAACATTGGACTACAGCTGCTAGACTTGTGACCACTGCTACATGACATGTGACTACAGCTACTTGACGTGTGACCACTGCTACATGACATGTGACTACAGCTACTTGACGTGTGACTACAGCTACAGAACATTGGACTACAGCTGCTAGACTTGTGACCACTGCTACATACCATGTGACTACAGCTACTTGACGTGTGACCACTGTTTTACAACCACAGCAAGATAGGCACACGGAGGAGAAAAATAATGGAGTAAGAGGAGGAAGGAAAAAGGGGAGAAGATGAAGGAGTGATAGAAGTGAAGAAAAAAATATATAGCTAAAGGAATAAATGAAAAGCAATAACGTAAGCAGTGAAATAAGGAAATGCACGCCGAGAAAGAAGGGGAAAAAGAAAAAAATGAAAGAAAAAAAGAAAGAAAGAAAATAAAGAAAGTATACAGAAAGAAAGATTAAAGGAAAGAAAGAAAGAAACAAAGAAACAAAGAAAGATTAAAGGAAAGAAAGAAAGAAATAACGAAGGAAGGAAGGAAAGAAAGTATAAAGAAAGAAAGATTAAAAGAAAGAAAGAAGGAAAGAAAGAAAGCAAACAAAGAAGAAGGCTCTTATGTATATTATGAAATAAATGTCACAGGTTAATCTTGCTACATCAAATACTGGACTGTGTGAAATACTTTCTGATTCGTCGTGGCTAAGAATTTTAATTTGCCAACAATTTTTTAGGCACGTCAAGTAGTCGATCGATCAATGCTTTCTTTCTGTAAGTGGAAGCCTTTCATACCACCATCAGATGCGTGGGTACACTAGCTTAGGTTGATTCAATTTACTCACGTGTGTGTGCTTTCTTGTGGAGTCACTAGTCATTACTGTGTCCTTGCGTAACACATCACATGAACCTTATATTGAAAGACTGCAGCGTATTTAATCTTATTATGTGTGTGCGTGTGCGTGCGCGTGTGCGTGGTTGCGTGCGTGTGTGTGTGTGTGTGTGTGTGTGTACCTCACCTCTTTGTGATTACCATGTTGTGTTTTTGAGGAAGTTTCACATGGCGTGCCCTCCTAGTTCTTGTGGAGAATGTCTGTATAAGAGTAAGAATAGTTCTTGTGGGGAATGTCTGTATAAGAGTAAGAATAGTTCTTGTGGAGAATGTCTGTATAAGAGTAAGAATAGTTCTTGTGGGGAATGTCTGTATAATAGTAAGAATAGTTCTTGTGGGGAAAGTCTGTACAACAGTAAGAATAGTTCTTGTGGGGAATGTCTGTATAAGAGTAAGAATAGTTCTTGTGGGGAATGTCTGTATAATAGTAAGAATAGTTCTTGTGGGGAATGTCTGTATAATAGTAAGAATAGTTCTTGTGGAGAATGTCTGTATAAGAGTAAGAATAGTTCTTGTGGGGAATGTCTGTATAAGAGTAAGAATAGTTCTTGTGGAGAATGTCTGTATAAAAGTAAGAATAGTTCTTGTGGAGAATGTCTGTATAAGAGTAAGAATAGTTCTTGTGGGGAAAGTCTGTATAACAGTTAGAATAGTTCTTGTGGAGAATGTTTGTATAAGAGTAAGAGTAGTTCTTGTGGGGAATGTCTGTATAAGAGTAAGAGTAGTTCTTGTGGGGAATGTCTGTATAAGAGTAAGAGTAGTTCTTGTGGAGAATGTTTGTATAAGAGTAAGAATAGTTCTTGAGGAGAATGTTTGTACAAGAGTAAGAATAGTTGTTGTGGAGAATGTCTGTATAAGAGTAAGAATAGTTGTTGTGGAGAATGTTTGTATAAGAGTAAGAATAGTTGTTGTGGAGAATGTTTGTATAAGAGTAAGATAGTTCTTGTGGAGAATGTTTGTATAAGAGTAAGAATAGTTCTTGTGGAGAATGTTTGTACAAGAGTAAGAATAGTTCTTTTGGAGAATGTTTGTATAAGAGTAAGGAAATGTATGTATAAGAGTAAGAGAATGTATGTATAAGAGTAAGAGAATGTTTGTATAGGAGTAGGAGAATGTATGTATAAGAGTAAGAGAATGTATGTATAAGAGTAAGAAAATGTATGTATAAGAGTAAGATAATGTTTGTATAAGAGTAAGAGAATGTATGTATAAGAGTAAGAGAATGTATGTATAAGAGTAAGATAATGTATGTATAAGAGTAAGAGAATGTATGTATAAGAGTAAGAGAATGTATGTATAAGAGTAAGAGAATGTATGTATAAGAGTAAGAGAATGTTTGTATAGGAGTAATAGAATGTATATATAAGAGTAAGAGAATGTATGTATAAGAGTAAGAGAATGTATGTATAAGAGAAAGATAATGTATATCTAAGAGTAAGATAATGTATGTATAAGAGTAAGAGAATGTTTGTATAGGAGTAAGAGAATGTATATGTAAGAGTAAGAGAATGTATGTATAATATTAAGAGAATGGTTGTATAGGAGTAAGAGAATGTATGTATAAGAGTAAGAGAATGTAGGTATAAGAGTAAGAGAATGTATGTATAAGAGTAAGAGAATGTATGTATAAGAGTAAGAGAATGTCTGTATAAGAGTAAGAATAGTTCTTGTGGAGAATGTTTGTATAAGAGTAAGAGAATGTCTGTATAAGAGTAAGAGTAGTTCTTGTGGAGAATGTATGTATAAGATAAGAGTAGTTCTTGTGGAGAATGTATGTATAAGAGTAAGAGTAGTTCTTGTGGAGAATGTCTGTATAAGAGTAAGAGTAATTCTTGTGGAAAATGTCTGTATAAGAGTAAGAGTAATTCTTGTGGAGAATGTCTGTATAAGAGTAAGAGTAGTTCTTGTGGAGAATGTCTGTATAAGAGTAAGAGTAGTTCTTGTGGAGAATGTCTGTATAAGAGTAAGAGTAGTTCTTGTGGAGAATGTATGTAAAAGAGTAAGAATAGTTCTTGTGGAGAATGTCTGTATAAGAGTAAGAGTAGTTCTTGTGGAGAATGTATAAGAGTAAAAGAATGTCTGTATAAGAGTAAGAGTAGTTCTTGTGGAGAATGTCTGTATAAGGGTAAGAGAATGTTTGGATAAGAGTAAGAGTAGTTCTTGTGGAGAATGTCTGTATAAGAGTAAGAGTAGTTCTTGTGGAGAATGTCTGTATAAGAGTAAGAGAATGTCTGTATAAAATAAAAATAGTTCTTGTGGAGAATGTCTGTATAAGCGTAAAAGAATGTCTGTATAAGAGTAAGAATAGTTCTTGTGGATAATGTTTGTACAAGGGTAAGAATAATTCTTGTGGAGAATGTTTGTATAAGAGAAAGAATAGTTCTTGTGGAGAATGTCTGTATAAGAGTAAGAATAGTTCTCGTGGACAATGCCTGTATAAGAGTAAGAGAATGTCTGCATAAGAGTAAGAATAGTTGTTGTGGAGAATGTCTGTGTAAGAGTAGTTCTTGTGGAGAATGTCTGTATAAGAGTAAGAGTAGTTCTTGTGGAGAATGTATGTATAGAGTAAGAGTAGTTCTTGTGGAGAATGTCTGTATAAGAGTAAGAGTAGTTCTTGTGGAGAATGCATGTAAAAGAGTAAGAATAGTTCTTGTGGAGAATATCTGTATAAGAGTAAGAGTAGTTCTTGTGGAGAATGTATAAGAGTAAGAGAATGTCTGTATAAAATTAAAAATAGTTCTTGTGGAGAATGTCTGTATAAGCGTAAAAGAATGTCTGTATAAGAGTAAGAATAGTTCTTGTGGATAATGTTGTACAAGGGTAAGAATAGTTCTTGTGGAGAATGTTTGTATAAGAGAAAGAATAGTTCTTGTGGAGAATGTCTGTATAAGAGTAAGAATAGTTCTCGTGGACAATGCCTGTATAGGAGTAAGAGAATGTCTGCATAAGAGTAAGAATAGTTGTTGTGGAGAATGTCTGTGTAAGAGTAGTTCTTGTGGAGAATATATGTATAAGAGTAAGAGAATGTCTTTATAAGAGTAAGAATAGTTCATGTGGAGAATGTCTGTATAAGAATAAGAGTAATTCTTGTGGAGAATGTCTGTATAAGTGTAATAGAATGTCTGTATAAGAGTAAGAATAGTTCTTGTGGAGAATGTCTGTATAAGAGTAAGAATAGTTCTTGTGGAGAATGTCTGTATAAGAGTAAGATTAGTTCTTGTGGAGAATGTCTGTATAAGAGTAAGAGTAGTTCTTGTGGAGAATATCTGTATAAGAGTAAGAGTAGTTCTTGTGGAGAATGTCTGTATAAGAGTAAGAGTAGTTCTTGTGGAGAATGTCTGTATAAGAGTAAGAATAGTTCTTGTGGAGAATGTCTGTATAAGAGTAAGAGTAGTTCTTGTGGAGAATTTATGTATAAGAGTAAGAATAGTTCTTGTGGAGAATGTCTGTATAAGAGTAAGAGTAGTTCTTGTGGAGGATGTCTGTATAAGAGTAAGAGTAGTTCTTGTGGAGAATTTATGTATAAGAGTAAGAATAGTTCTTGTGGAGAATGTCTGTATAAGAGTAAGAATAGTTCTTGTGGAGAATGTCTGTACAAGAGAAAGAGTAGTTCTTGTGGAGAATGTCTGTATAAGAGTAAGAATAGTTCTTGTGGAGAATGTTTGTATATTAGTAAGAATAGTTGTTATGGAGAATGTCTGTATAAGAGAAAGAATGGTTCTTGTGGAGAATGTCTGTATAAGAGAAAGAATAGTTCTTGTGGAGAATGTTTGTACAAGAGTAAGAACAGTTCTTGTGGAGAATGTTTGTATAAGAGTAAGAATAGTTCTTGTGGAGAATGTTTGCATAATAGTAAGAATAGTCCTTGTGGAGAATGTTTGTATAAGAGTAAGAATAGTTCTTGTGGAGAATGTTTGTACAAGAGTAAGAATAGTTCTTTTGGAGAATGTTTGTATAAGAGTAAGAGAATGTATGTATAAGATTAAGAGAATGTATGTATAAGAGTAAGAGAATGTTTGTATAGGAGTAAGAGAATGTATATATAAGAGTAAGAGAATGTATGTATAAGAGAAAGATAATGTATGTATAAGAGTAAGATAATGTTTGTATAAGTGTAAGAGAATGTATGTATAAGAGTAAGAGAATGTATGTATAAGTGTAAGATAATGTATGTATAATAGTAAGATAATGTATGTATAAGAGTAAGAGAATGTATGTATAAGAGTAAGAAAATGTATGTATAAGAGTAAGAGAATGTTTGTATAGGATTAAGAGAATGTATATATAAGAGTAAGAGAATGTATGTATAAGAGTAAGATAATGTATGTATAAGAGTAAGAGAATGTTTGTATAGGAGTAAGAGAATGTATATCTAAGAGTAAGAGAATGTATCTATAAGAGTAAGAGAATGGTTGTATAAGAGTAAGAGAATGTATGTATAAGAGTAAGAAAATGTCTGTATAAGAGTAAGAATAGTTCTTGTGGAGAATGTTTGTATAAGAGTAAGAGAATTTCTGTATAAGAGTAAGAGTAGTTCTTGTGGAGAATGTATGTATAAGAGTAAGAGTAGTTCTTGTGGAGAAGGTATGTATAAGAGTAAGAGTAGTTCTTGTGGAGAATGTCTGTATAAGAGTAAGAGTAATTCTTGTGGATAATGTCTGTATAAGAGTAAGAGTAGTTCTTGTAGAGAATGTATAAGAGTAAGAGAATGTCTGTATAAGAGTAAGAGTAGTTCTTGTGGAGAATGTCTGTATAAGGGTAAGAGAATGTTTGGATAAGAGTAAGAGTAGTTCTTGTGGAGAATGTCTGTATAAGAGTAAGAGTAGTTCTTGTGGAGAATGTCTGTATAAGAGTAAGAGAATGTCTGTATAAGATTAAAAATAGTTCTTGTGGAGAATGTCTGTATAAGCGTAAAAGAATGTCTGTATAAGAGTAAGAATAGTTCTTGTGGAGAATGTCTGTATAAGAGTAAGAATAGTTCTCGTGGACAATGTCTGTATAAGAGTAAGAGAATGTCTGCATAAGAGTAAGAATAGTTCTTGTGGAGAATGTCTGTATAAGAGTAAGAGTAGTTCTTGTGGAGAATGTATGTATAAGAGTAAGAGAATGTCTGTATAAGAGTAAGAATAGTTCTGTGGGGAATGTATGTATAAGAGTAAGAATAGTTCTTGTGGAGAATGTGTGTATAAGAGTAAGATTAGTTCTTGTGGAGAATGTCTGTATAAGAGTAAGAGTAGTTCGTGTGGAGAATATCTGTATAAGAGTAAGAGTAGTTCTTGTGGAGAATGTCTGTATAAGAGTAAGAGTAGTTCTTGTGGAGAATGTCTGTATAAGAGTAAGAGTAATTCTTGTGGAGAATGTCTGTATAAGAGTAATAGAATGTCTGTATAAGAGTAAGAATAGTTCTTGTGGAGAATGTATGTATAAGAGTAAGAATAGTTCTTGTGGAGAATGTGTGTATAAGAGTAAGATTAGTTCTTGTGGAGAATGTCTGTATAAGAGTAAGAGTAGTTCTTGTGGAGAATATCTGTATAAGAGTAAGAGTAGTTCTTGTGGAGAATGTCTGTATAAGAGTAAGAGTAGTTCTTGTGGAGAATGTCTGTATAAGAGTAAGAATAGTTCTTGTGGAGAATGTCTGTATAAGAGTAAGAGTAGTTCTTGTGCAGAATTTATGTATAAGAGTAAGAATAGTTCTTGTGGAAAATGTCTGTATAAGAGTAAGAGTAGTTCTTGTGGAGAATGTATGTGTATGAGTAAGAGTAGTTCTTGTGGAGGATGTCTGTATAAGAGTAAGAGAATGTCTCTATAAGATTAAGAGTAGTTTTTGTGGAGAATGTCTGTATAAGAGTAAGAGAATGTCTGTATAAGAGTAAGAATAGTTCTTGTGGAGAATGACTGTATAAGAGTAAGAATAGTTCTTGTGGAGAATGACTGTATAAGAGTAAGAATAATTCTTGTGGAGAATGTCTGTATAAGAGTAAGAGTAGTTCTTGTGGAGATAGTCTGTATAAGAGTAAGAATAGTTCTTGTGGAGAATGGCTGTATAAGAGTAAGAGTAGTTCTTGTGGAGAATGTCTGTATAAGAGTAAGAATAGTTCTTGTGGAGAATGGCTGTATAAGAGTAAGAGTACTTCTTGTGGAGAATGTCTGTATAAGAGTAAGAGTAGTTCTTGTGGAGAATGTATGTATAAGAGTAAGAATAGTTCTTGTGGAAAATGTCTGTCTAAGAGTAAGAGTAGTTCTTGTGGAGAATGTCTGTATAAGAGTAAGAGTAGTTCTTGTGGAGAATGTCTGTATAAGAGTAAGAGAGAATGTCTCTATAAGAGTAAGAGTAGTTCTTGTGGAGAATGTCTGTATAAGGGTAAGAGAATGTCTGTATAAGAGTAAGAATAGCTCTTGTGGAGAATGTCTGTATAAGAGTAAGAGTAGTTCTTGTGGAGAATGTATGTATAAGAGTAAGAATAGTTCTTGTGGAAAATGTCTGTCTAAGAGTAAGAGTAGTTCTTGTGGAGAATGTCTGTATAAGAGTAAGAGTAGTTCTTGTGGAGAATGTCTGTATAAGAGTAAGAGAATGTCTCTATAAGAGTAAGAGTAGTTCTTGTGGAGAATGTCTGTATAAGGGTAAGAGAATGTCTGTATAAGAGTAAGAATAGCTCTTGTGGAGAATGTCTGTATAAGAGTAAGAGTAGTTCTTGTGGAGAATGTATAAGAGTAAAAGAATGTCTGTATAAAAATAAGAATAGTTCTTGTGGAGAATGTTTGTATAAGAGTAAGAGAATGTCTGTATAAGAGTAAGAGTAGTTCTTGTGGAGAATGTATGTATAAGAGTAAGAGTAGTTCTTGTGGAGAATGTATGTATAAGAGTAAGAGTAGTTCTTGTGGAGAATGTCTGTATAAGAGTAAGAGTAGTTCTTGTGGAAAATGTCTGTATAAGAGTAAGAGTAATTCTTGTGGAGAATGTCTGATAAGAGTAAGAGTAGTTCTTGTGGAGAATGTCTGTATAAGAGTAAGAGTAGTTCTTGTGGAGAATGTCTGTATAAGAGTAAGAGTAGTTCTTGTGGAGAATGTATGTAAAAGAGTAAGAATAGTTCTTGTGGAGAATGTCTGTATAAGAGTAAGAGTAGTTCTTGTGGAGAATGTATAAGAGTAAAAGAATGTCTGCATAAGAGTAAGAATAGTTGTTGTGGAGAATGTCTGTATTAGCGTAAAAGAATGTCTGTATAAGAGTAAGAATAGTTCTTGTGGATAATGTTTGTACAAGGGTAAGAATAATTCTTGTGGAGAATGTTTGTATAAGAGAAAGAATAGTTCTTGTGGAGAATGTCTGTATAAGAGTAAGAATAGTTCTCGTGGACAATGCCTGTATAAGAGTAAGAGAATGTCTGCATAAGAGTAAGAATAGTTGTTGTGGAGAATGTCTGTGTAAGAGTAGTTCTTGTGGAGAATGTCTGTATAAGAGTAAGAGTAGTTCTTGTGGAGAATGTATGTATAAGAGTAAGAGTAGTTCTTGTGGAGAATGTATGTAAAAGAGTAAGAATAGTTCGTGTGGAGAATGTCTGTATAAGAGTAAGAGTAGTTCTTGTGGAGAATGTATAAGAGTAAAAGAATGTCTGTATAAGAGTAAGAGTAGTTCTTGTGGAGAATGTCTGTATAAGGGTAAGAGAATGTTGGATAAGAGTAAGAGTAGTTCTTGTGGAGAATGTCTGTATAAGAGTAAGAGTAGTTCTTGTGGAGAATGTCTGTATAAGAGTAAGAGAATGTCTGTATAAAATTAAAAATAGTTCTTGTGGAGAATGTCTGTATAAGCGTAAAAGAATGTCTGTATAAGAGTAAGAATAGTTCTTGTGGATAATGTTTGTACAAGGGTAAGAATAGTTCTTGTGGAGAATGTTTGTATAAGAGAAAGAATAGTTCTTGTGGAGAATGTCTGTATAAGAGTAAGAATAGTTCTCGTGGACAATGCCTGTATAGGAGTAAGAGAATGTCTGCATAAGAGTAAGAATAGTTGTTGTGGAGAATGTCTGTGTAAGAGTAGTTCTTGTGGAGAATGTATGTATAAGAGTAAGAGAATGTCTGTATAAGAGTAAGAATAGTTCATGTGGAGAATGTCTGTATAAGAATAAGAGTAATTCTTGTGGAGAATGTCTGTATAAGTGTAATAGAATGTCTGTATAAGAGTAAGAATAGTTCTTGTGGAGAATGTCTGTATAAGAGTAAGAATAGTTCTTGTGGAGAATGTGTGTATAAGAGTAAGATTAGTTCTTGTGGAGAATGTCTGTATAAGAGTAAGAGTAGTTCTTGTGGAGAATATCTGTATAAGAGTAAGAGTAGTTCTTGTGGAGAATGTCTGTATAAGAGTAAGAGTAGTTCTTGTGGAGAATGTCTGTATAAGAGTAAGAATAGTTCTTGTGGAGAATGTCTGTATAAGAGTAAGAGTAGTTCTTGTGGAGAATTTATGTATAAGAGTAAGAATAGTTCTTGTGGAGAATGTCTGTATAAGAGTAAGAGTAGTTCTTGTGGAGGATGTCTGTATAAGAGTAAGAGTAGTTCTTGTGGAGAATTTATGTATAAGAGTAAGAATAGTTCTTGTGGAGAATGTCTGTATAAGAGTAAGAATAGTTCTTGTGGAGAATGTCTGTATAAGAGTAAGAGTAGTTCTTGTGGAGAATGTCTGTATAAGAGTAAGAATAGTTCTTGTGGAGAATGTTTGTATATTAGTAAGAATAGTTGTTATGGAGAATGTCTGTATAAGAGAAAGAATGGTTCTTGTGGAGAATGTCTGTATAAGAGAAAGAATAGTTCTTGTGGAGAATGTTTGTACAAGAGTAAGAACAGTTCTGGTGGAGAATGTTTGTATAAGAGTAAGAATAGTTCTTGTGGAGAATGTTTGCATAATAGTAAGAATAGTCCTTGTGGAGAATGTTTGTATAAGAGTAAGAATAGTTCTTGTGGAGAATGTTTGTACAAGAGTAAGAATAGTTCTTTTGGAGAATGTTTGTATAAGAGTAAGAGAATGTATGTATAAGATTAAGAGAATGTATGTATAAGAGTAAGAGAATGTTTGTATAGGAGTAAGAGAATGTATATATAAGAGTAAGAGAATGTATGTATAAGAGAAAGATAATGTATGTATAAGAGTAAGATAATGTTTGTATAAGAGTAAGAGAATGTATGTATAAGAGTAAGAGAATGTATGTATAAGTGTAAGATAATGTATGTATAATAGTAAGATAATGTATGTATAAGAGTAAGAGAATGTATGTATAAGAGTAAGAAAATGTATGTATAAGAGGAAGAGAATGTTTGTATAGGATTAAGAGAATGTATATATAAGAGTAAGAGAATGTATGTATAGAGTAAGATAATGTATGTATAAGATTAAGAGAATGTTGTATAGGAGTAAGAGAATGTATATCTAAGAGTAAGAGAATGTATCTATAAGAGTAAGAGAATGGTTGTATAAGAGTAAGAGAATGTATGTATAAGAGTAAGAAAATGTCTGTATAAGAGTAAGAATAGTTCTTGTGGAGAATGTTTGTATAAGAGTAAGAGAATTTCTGTATAAGAGTAAGAGTAGTTCTTGTGGAGAATGTATGTATAAGAGTAAGAGTAGTTCTTGTGGAGAAGGTATGTATAAGAGTAAGAGTAGATCTTGTGGAGAATGTCTGTATAAGAGTAAGAGTAATTCTTGTGGATAATGTCTGTATAAGAGTTAGAGTAGTTCTTGTAGAGAATGTATAAGAGTAAGAGAATGTCTGTATAAGAGTAAGAGTAGTTCTTGTGGAGAATGTCTGTATAAGGGTAAGAGAATGTTTGGATAAGAGTAAGAGTAGTTTCTTGTGGAGAATGTCTGTATAAGAGTAAGAGTAGTTCTTGTGGAGAATGTCTGTATAAGAGTAAGAGAATGTCTGTATAAGATTAAAAATAGTTTCTTGTGGAGAATGTCTGTATAAGCGTAAAAGAATGTCTGTATAAGAGTAAGAATAGTTCTTGTGGTTAGTGTTTGTACAAGGGTAAGAATAGTTCTTGTGGAGAATGTTTGTATAAGAGTAAGAATAGTTCTTGTGGAGAATGTCTGTATAAGAGTAAGAATAGTTCTCGTGGACAATGTCTGTATAAGAGTAAGAGAATGTATGCATAAGAGTAAGAATAGTTCTTGTGGAGAATGTCTGTATAAGAGTAAGAGTAGTTCTTTTGGAGAATGTATGTATAAGAGTAAGAGAATGTCTGTATAAGAGTAAGAATAGTTATGTGGAGAATGTCTGTATAAGAGTAAGAGTAATTCTTGTGGAGAATGTCTGTATAAGTGTAATAGAATGTCTGTATAAGAGTAAGATAGTTCTTGTGGAGAATGTATGTATAAGAGTAAGAATAGTTCTTGTGGAGAATGTGTGTATAAGAGTAAGATTAGTTCTTGTGGAGAATGTCTGTATAAGAGTAAGAGTAGTTCTTGTGGAGAATATCTGTATAAGAGTAAGAGTAGTTCTGTGGAGAATGTCTGTATAAGAGTAAGAGTAGTTCTTGTGGAGAATGTCTGTATAAGAGTAAGAATAGTTCTTGTGGAGAATGTCTGTATAAGAGTAAGAGTAGTTCTTGTGGAGAATTTATGTATAAGAGTAAGAATAGTTCTTGTGGAGAATGTCTGTATAAGAGTAAGAGTAGTTCTTGTGGAGAATGTCTGTGTATGAGTAAGAGTAGTTCTTGTGGAGGATGTCTGTATAAGAGTAAGAGAATGTCTCTATAAGATTAAGAGTAGTTTTTGTGGAGAATGTCTGTATAAGAGTAAGAGAATGTCTGTATAAGAGTAAGAATAGTTCTTGTGGAGAATGACTGTATAAGAGTAAGAGTAGTTCTTGTGGAGAATGTATGTATAAGAGTAAGAATAGTTCTTGTGGAAAATGTCTGTCTAAGAGTAAGAGTAGTTCTTGTGGAGAATGTCTGTATAAGAGTAAGAGTAGTTCTTGTGGAGAATGTCTGTATAAGAGTAAGAGAATGTCTCTATAAGAGTAAGAGTAGTTCTTGTGGAGAATGTCTGTATAAGGGTAAGAGAATGTCTGTATAAGAGTAAGAATAGCTCTTGTGGAGAATGTCTGTATAAGAGTAAGATTAGTTCTTGTGGAGAATATCTGTATAAGAGTAAGAGTAGTTCTTGTGGAGAATGTCTGTATAAGGGTAAGAATAGTTCTTGTGGAGAATGTCTGTATAAGAGTAAGAATCGTTCTTGTGGAGAATGTCTGTATAAGAGTAAGAATAGTTCTTGTGGAGAATGTCTGTATAAGAGAAAGAATAGTTCTTGTGGAGAATGTCTGTTTAAGAGTAAGAATAATTCTTGTGGAGAATGTCTGTATAAGAGTAAGAATAGTTCTTGTGGAGAATGCCTGTATAAGAGAAAGAATAGTTTTTGTGGAGAATGCCTGTTTGTCCTCGTAGAAACCCTTCAATATGGTAAATTGTAATATAGTGGCAAATGTAGCAATATTCTGTAGTGGCAAATGTAGCATTATTCTGTAGTGGCAAATGTAGCAATATTCTGTAGTGGCAAATGTAGCAATAGTATGTAGTGGCAAATGTAGCAATATTCTGTATTGGCAAATGTAGCAATATTCTATAGTGGCAAATGTAGCAATATTCTGTAGTGGCAAATGCAGCAATATTTTGTAGTGGCAAATGTAGCAATAGTATGTAGTGGCAAATGTAGCAATATTCTGTAGTGGCAAATGTAGCAATATTATGTAGTGGCAAATTTAGCAATATTCTGTAATGGCAAATGTAGCAATATTCTGTAGTGGCAAATGTAGCAATATTCTGTACTGGCAAATGTAACAATATTCTGTACTGGCAAATGTAACAAGTTCTGTAGTGGGAAATGTAGCAATGTTCTTTAGTGGCGAATGTAGCAACATTCTTTAGTGGCGAATGTAACAATATTCTGTAGTGGCAAATGTAGCAATATTCTGTACTGGGATATACAGCATGTAAAATAGGGGAACAAATTAAAAACAGAAATAAGAGAGGAACTATGTTGATTTGTGGAAGGCAAAAGCAATAATAATGCAATATACATCATGAGAACATTGATAGAAAGAGTTATAAAGGTAAAGAAAGATCTATATATGTGCTTTATAGACTACATAAACACTTTTTGACAAAGTAAAGCACGTGGAAGTAATCAATATGCTGGAGAAATTAAACATTGATGGCAAGGAGTTGCGAATCATAATAAAAAACATGTACTGGCAACAAACAGCAGCTATACGAATTAGCAACAAAACAGGACAGTTCCAATATATAAAACAAGGAGTCAGACAAGGCTGTGTCCTGTCGCCGGATTAGTTTTCGCTTTACAGCACAAATATTATGAGATCAATAGTAGACAAAGTTGAATGCAGTGATTTTAGAACAATAAGCCTAATGAGCCAGGTAACCAATCGTTTACTAAAAGTTATACAAGGAAGGATTCAGAATAAAAATAATACTCAATTACATGAATGGCAATGTATATTCAGGAAAATCAGTGGGACAAAAGAAGCCATATTCAGCATGAGGACATTCATTGAAAAGTACATAGAAGTAAACAAACCAATATATGCCTGCTTCATAGACTACACCAAAGCATTCGATAGAATACACCATAATCAACTTATAGAATGCCTAAAAGATAACAATCTACACGACACAGACGTAAGACTAATATGTAATTTGTAAAGGGAGCAAACAACAATAATAAAATATAACAAGAAGAACTATACACCCATTGATTAAAATGACGAGTAAGACAAGGATGCATCCTATCACCAAGCTTCTTCAATCTATACATTGAGCAAATCTTTAAAAAACATCACAGAGATGCCAGGCCTAAACATTAATGGAAAGATAATCAATAATCTAAGATATGTTGATGATACTGTAGTACTAGCAGAAAATCCTAACGATCTACAACAATTACTTAATGAAATAAACATGACAAGCAACAAATATGGACTAGATAAATCTACACGACATAGACGTATGACTAATATGTGTATGCATTTTCAATCAAGTACCGGGCCTAGTGGCGTAGGTCTCTCCACAACTTTCGATCTCGGCAGCTATTTATCATTTCTGTTGTTGACCTTCTGCCAAGCCATTCTATTAAGCTGTCTATTATTTTTTTTCTCTTTGCTTCCCTCTATCTCTTAGTCCTCAATGTTTCCAGTTGTTACAATATATTCAAGTTGTTCTCTTCTCATTACATGGCCAAAAAATGATGATTGTCTCTTCCTAACATTGGAAATTAGCTCTCTTTTTGCTTTGACCTCCTCAGAACATTTTCAATACTCTTCTTAGCTGTTCATGGTATTCTCACATTCTTCTGTAAAACCACATTTCTACAGACTCCAGTGATTTTCTTGTCTGTTTCCTATTGTCCATGATTCGCATCCATATGTTAAGATTGGCTCTACATAACATTTAAGAACTCTTTTTCTTGTTTATGTTGTCAAAAATGGATTGCATAGTATCTTCCTCATATCAAAATATCCTAATATCAAAACAAATATCAGCAGGGCTAAAACTAAGAATAGCAAAATGTTATATCTTCTCAACATTCCTATATGGTGCAGAAACATGGACATTAGGCAAGAAAACTGAACAGAGAACTGAAGCCTTTGAAATGTGGATAAATAGAAGAATATGTAGAACTGGATGGAAGGAAAAGAAAACAAACGATGAAGAGTTAAAACAACTAAAAATGAAAAGAGAACTACAAAACACAATTCAAACGAGACAAATGAGATTTTTGGGCCATGTTAAAATACACAACAGCCTACTAAAAGTAATCTTGGAGGGGAAAAATGCAAGGTAAAAGAGGCCGAGGCAGACCAAGACTAATATGGACGAGTAACATCAAAAGATGGATAAATCAGCCTACGACAACCTGCACCATCAAAGCAAGAGACAGAGCAGAATGGCGCTCCATGGTAGCCAACCGTTGCAGAGATGTCATTCGATGATGATGATGCTGATGATGAAGATGATGAAGATGATGAAGATGATGAGATTTGTATCCTGACATCAATTTTGTGGCGTCGCTTATTTCACAGTTCGGGAACCACTCTTTCAACACTTCCAAAATTACTCACTTTCTCCCATACAGGTTTTCTCCCAACACAGGTTTTCTCCCACACAGGTTTTCTCCCAACACAACTTTTCTCCCAACACAGGTATCTTCATCCTTTTACTGTATGCCGTTTTTCTTTCTAGCTCCTTTCTTTTCTCGATGAGGTCGTTCAGGCGGAAAAAGTGTCGTTAAAACGGGAAGTAATTGTGCGTTCATCCAGGTAAAGCAAAAACTGAATAAATAAAATAAGCCTTGGGCGTGATGTAGATACAAACGTTTCTTTTGATTTCGAGCAGAAATAGCTAACGTGAACGTTCACCTCGGCAAGACAGAGCAATTTAGGAAGATGACAGATTGGCTGTCATAAAAAGTTTCGAACAAAAACTGTACAACAGTTGATGTTACTCTTTGTGTTGTCAGGATGTTCGCAAGAGATCAACAGTTGATTTTGATGTACTGTGTTGTTTGGGTGTTCACAAGAGATCAACAGTTGACGTTATTGTCCTGTGTTGTTTGGATGTTCACAAAGATCAACAGTTGATGTTATTGTCCTGTGTTGTTTGGATGTTCACAAAGATCAACAGTTGTCGTTATTGTCCTGTGTTGTTTGGATGCTCACAAGAGATCAACGTTGATGTTATGTCCTGTGTTGTTTGGATGTTCACAAGAGATCAACAGTTGACGTTTATGTACTGTGTTGTTTGGATGCTCACAAGAGATCAACAGTTGATGTTATTGTCCTGTGTTGTTTGGATGTTCACAAAGATCAACAGTTGACGTTATTGTCCTGTGTTGTTTGGATGTTCACAAAGACAACAGTTGATGTTATTGTCCTGTGTGTTTGGATGTTCACAAGATCAACAGTTGATGTTATTGTCCTGTGTTGTTTGGATGTTCACAAGAGATCAACAGTTGACGTTATTGTCCTGTGTTGTTTGGATGTTCACAAGAGATCAACAGTTGACGTTATTGTACTGTGTTGTTTGGATGTTCAATGAGATCAAAAGTTGATGTTATTTTCCTCAGTGCTGGTTGGTTCACTTTCATTCTGGTACTATTAAGAGGATATATCATTTCATGGATATAACATTTATTTTCTATTTGACATAATTGTGTATTTTGCTGTTTTACATAACCGTTTATTTGTTGTTCTTGTATATAACCATTTATTAGTTATTGTTGTTGTTGTATATAACCATTTATTAGTTGTTGTTGGTTATAACCTTTATTAGTTGCTTTTATTGTATATAATCATTTATTAGTTGTTGTTGTTGTTGTTGTTGTTGTATATAACCTTTATTAGTTGTTGTATATAACCATTTATTAATTGTTGTTGTTGTATATAATCATTTATTGTTGTTGTTGTTGTTGTTGTACATACCCATTTATTAAGTGTGAATTATACCGTGAGTTAGAAGGGAAATACCCCCGCGGTCGAACCAGCCGCTAGCAAAAATGGGTACCAGGGTATTACTCTGGGAATGTGAGGAATGCCTCCTCGCATCGTGAGTTCGATGCTTTAAGCGAGAATATCCAGAAGTCTCCAAATACTTCTGGATAGGCGGCAGAGCACATATGGGTGAAAACTCGCGTGCTAAGACGTCGATTCAAGTCTCGCACTTTAACTATTTATCATTTGTTGTTTTTGTTGTATATAATCATTTATTTGTTGTTTATAGCCATTTATTGCTGTTGTATATAACCATCATTTTTTGTTGTCAGCATTGAGTGCCGTCTCTGCATCGAAGGTTGACTACCGTGGATCGCCATTCCGCTCCTGTCTCTTGCTTTGATGGTGCAGGTTGGCATAAGCTGACTTGTCCATGTTTTGATTTTACTCGTCCATGTTAGTCTTGGTCTGCCTCTGCCTTTTTTACCTTGTATTTTCCCTTCCTAGATTACTTTTAATAGGTTACTGTGTCTTTAACATGCCCCAAAAATCTCATTTGTCTTGGTTGAATTGTGTTTAGTAGTTCTCTTTCCAGTTTTAGTTGTTTTAAGACTCATCATTTCTTTTCTTTTCTTTCCTTCCAATTCTCCCTTTCTTTATAAATGCACATTTCAAAGGCTTCAATTAGCACTGAGATAGCTCACTATTTAGCACTTCAGAAAAAAATAAACTATGTTATGTGATGCGTTTTACTTGGGTATAACACCAGCAGAAGGTGACGTTGATACGGTCGTCTACTGTCTTCGGCCTGAGTAACGTGTGAGCACTGATAGCAAATAGAAAAACAAATATTAAATACTTTGCGGCCCCTAATAGTAAAGAAAGAAAGAAAGAAGTATATTTTTGTAATATTTGATATATGTGCGTATCTCCTTTTATATACCGTCACTACTTATTGCTTTTATTCCTTGTCATCTCTCACACGTCACTCCTCTTTCATCTAGTTCTCGAACTGTGTTGTGTCGTTGTGGTTTCTCTCTTGAAATATTGTGTTTATAAAGTTTGTTTGCTAAACCCGAGGAAGGCTTTTGCCGAAATGTTTTTTGCCTTGTTTTTCTGTCAGTCTACCTGCTGACACTCTTTTTTGTTATTAAATGCAAACCTGAGTGCACTGAGATTTTACACGATTTTTCTTGTTCACTTAAAATTGAAAGTGTGCCAGCTATTTTGTTGAACGGGGAGAGGATGTTGACTGTAAACAATTGAACCTAAAGCCTCTTGTATTATTTAAATAAACTATATAAGTAAAAACTCTATAAACTAGATCACTTTATTAATATAAACAAATATCCTATTATGGTTGGAGAAAATCTAAGATCGCATGCAAAAATTCATAGCAATGCACCACACAGTTTGCGAGAAAATTGATTTTAGTTTGGGCAACAATTTTGAACGGATTAAACATTTCCAGACTGCAGAGAATATTTGTAATAATGACGTCATTAACATCTGACAACTGTCGCAGAAAAGTGATGGCCGCAGAGAGAGCCGCCATGTTAGCGTCATCGTATATCGATCGTTACAGGCAGCCGTTTCTCGTGTTCCCGTCTTGTTGTCTACCAGTGGCGTCTGTCAGGTGGGGGATGGCTCTGATGTTTGTGGTGATTTGTGGGTGTGGTGTGGGTAGCTGGGAGGTGGGGGACGGCTCTGATGTTTGTGGTGATTTGTGGGTGTGTGTGAGTGGGTGGCTGGAGGGTGGGGGATGGCTCTGATGTTTGTGATGATTTGTGA